>CAUYSK010060884.1:2500-14720 GCA_963575035.1 Avahi laniger
GAAAATAATTTCTTAAAATAAATAAAATGTATACTCATTATGAAATAACTTGAAGATAAAAAGATTAGAAAGAAAATATAAATCAGTTACAACCTAGCTGCCTAGAACTAACTAGAAATTTAAAAAATTTTAATATGATGTATAGTTGATCCTCAGTGTTCATAGATCCTTTATTTGTAAATTTGCCTACTACTTGAAATTTAGTTCTACCACAAGATCAATATTCATAGACATGCAAAGAGTAGTGAAAAATTTCAGTCTCTTGACATGCACATTGAGGTCAAACAAGGTGGTCCTCTCCCTTTTTGCTTCAGCTCCTGTAATGTAAACAAGCATTCTTTTAGAAATCTATTCAGTGCCACTCTTTTTGCATTTTTGTGCCTTTTTTCTTGGTAATTTCACTGTTTAAAATGTCCTCCAAGCATTCTTCGGAGTGAAGGGCTGCCTGGTGTTCCTCAGCATCAGAGGCTGGGATGTGTCTCAAGGAGGAAATGCATGTGTTAGAAGAGCTTTGTTCGAACTGCTGGAAATGAACTCAGTGTTAATACATATAATGAAAATATATATATATATATATATTTATTTATATACTAGTTCTTTTAAAACAGAAACGTGCATAAAATATGGTTATGTATTGAAGGCTATACAAAAACGTTGTGACCAAAGGCTTGTAGAAACCTAATCCTGCATTTCCTTTTGAAGTAATGATTCCATATACACTGTTTCAGTGTTTATAGACTTTATGGAATGATGACCTTATAAAACATAACTACCCTCAATGACAGGAGTTGACTATATTTTAAAATTTTATCATGGACACTTTTCCATATGATAAAATGTAATAACCTTTGTCAAAACAAGAATTCTATGCTTAAAATACATTTCCTTGGTGTTTATAAAACAACATTGAACAATTTCTCTACTGACATACATATTTTTTTTTTCAAATGTTCAAAGTGAAAGAGCAATTTCAAGGCAATTAATGTAAAGGTCAAATTTCTTTCGAAAGTCAACAATTTAGAGTCCTGTGCAAAGATGGCAGCTCTGTTTTTAGTGCATTATCCTCAACATTGGGGATTTCCTTTTGATTCTTATGACCTTGTTGTAGCCCTGAGATCCTATGCTAAAAAAAAAAAAAAAAAGCTTGAAATAAACTTTTAAGGGTAAAATCATAGTGAGCCTTAGTGGGACTGGGCAAAGAAACTTGTATACCTTTTGTGCCTGGATCCCCAACGCCATCCTCGGGATCAAAGCTTTATTCCAGGGATTCATGGGAATCATGGGATTCAGAAGTTGTCACTCTCATTGTCACAGTTGGTTACAAGAAAGGGAGAGAGACTAAAATGAGCAAAGGGGAAGGGAACATGGCAGGCATGGGTGCGGGCTGGAGGAAGTCAGGTGTGAGCTTTTAGGTGTCCCCTTCCAGAGGGGTTGCGTGGGACCTGCTTAATTCTTCCAAGAATGATGTGTGACAACACATGCAAAGTTTTGCCAACTAGAGAGGCTCACTTGAGCCTTGGTATCAAGGGTTTGCATTCGGGGTCAGCCATGTAGGAATGTAGCACCTGTATGATTTACTTCAGTTACCCAAGCTTCAGACTCCCAGGAAAGAACAGATGCTCATCCTAAACCACATTGTTACCGTAAGTGACCTGGACAAACTGGTATAGTGCGGTACAAGGCTGCAGGCATGTCAAAGCACTCTTAGGAGACAGAATTTTCCAACAGCTTGGTTCCTGGGAGCCATCCAAGAGCCAGTTCAGAAAACAGGCCCATCTTGGAAATGTTCAAGATTTGAGCAACTCAGACCTGTCGAGTTAACTGTTCCCTGCACGCACACAACTTACAGTCCTGTGTTCTACTCTGAGTCATCCACTAGCATGCGCACAAGCTGCCTTCCTTTCCCTGTGCAACCTTCATTTCACGTTTGTCTTGCCATTGGCATACCTGGCAAAACAAATATTCAAAAAATGTGGGCCTTGTGTAAAAAAGCCTAGATTTATATTAACTTTTTTATAAAGTCCTTATGTTTTCCCAGTATGAGTTAACATTCTGCATCAGTGATGTCTTCTTCTCTGAAATATTAAAAGCTGTACTCAGCAGAAAATGTCATAAAATATAATGCTTTGTTATTATCAGGACTGAGAAAGACTTGACTTGAAAGAGCATGCCACAGAGTATTCCAGGTAGTACGGGAAGAAAAATGAGTTTGCACAAAATCTTCTCCCACTTCAAGCTGCCTCTGCATGATTTCTCCTCATCTGAAAACCAGTCCCGAGACTTCACGCCCTGGATTGCTTTACACGGATGTTACTTTTCAGTTTGACTGGAATAGAACCGTGTGCCAGGTGACTTAGATATTGTATTTGGACTTAGGAACCTAGATTCAAATATTTTGGGAACTTAAAGTTTTCAGTTTTTAGCTCATGTTTAATTCCATATCCACAGTCACGAGGACTGAGCAATTTAAAGCATTTTTAAGATATTTTAATATAAAAATTTTAAAACTAGTGACTTCTCACTCAAATAAGCATCATACTATTGATTGGCCTACATACTGAGTTAAGATGGACAATAATAAATTTGGAAATACATAGAAATATGTGTTCGATACTCTATTCATAATCTAAAATGCCTAGCAAAATTCTCTGGAGAATTTTGCTTCACATTAAATTTCTCACAAAACTAGATCGACTGATATGCAAAATACTTAATTTCATGTGTAAATGAGCAGTTCTAGTTTTTTAAATAGCTTCACTTAGACTACAGGTAGTTCTAGTCCCGGTGAAGGCTTATGCAGGCTTTGATTATCCAGAACTATATAAACATTTTTCCAGTACTAGCACTAACTCTGTAAGAGAGACCTCTCTATCTGCACACCTGCGTGTACACATGTGTGTATGTATGTGAAACATACACTTTCCTGGATTGCTCCTACCACTACCCAACAGAAGACTTTTCTTTGATAATTGCCAATTTAGTATTTTAAATTTAATTTATTAATGTCTGAGTGTTTCTTTTTCCACATTTAATAAAATGTTCAAATATTAATAAATAGACTAAATGAAACACTAGTGTTTCAATAAACAGCAACAGCCAATATCTAATAATTAGAGTTTAAAATATATAAACCTTTACTTTCTTTAAAGAACATTCATAATTTCTCATAAAACAAAAGAGAGAATTTTTCCACAAGAAATCTCATGCCCTGTGGCATTCTTCTGATAATTCATACACTTGGTTCTCTCTCTTTTTTTTTTTTTTTTTTTTTGAGACAGAGTCTCACTCTGTTGCCTGGGCTAGAGCGATCCTCCTGCCTCAGCCTCCCGAGTAGCTGGGACTACAGGCATGTGCCACCATGCCCGGCTAATTTTTTCTCTATATATATTTTTAGTTGTCCAGATAATTTCTTTCTATTTTTAGTAGAAACTGGGTCTCGCTCTTGCTCAGGGAGGTCTCAAACTCCTGATCTTAAGCGATCCACCTGCCTTGGCTTCCCAGAGTGCTAGGATTACAGGCGTGAGCCACCATGCCCAGCCCTTGGTTCTCTCTTAAGTATAAGAAAAGGAAAAAAGTAAATTTGTTTCATGGCTTAGAAGGAGGCATCTTCGTTCCCATTAGTCAGTTGTATTCAATTTCTTCTAGTGACACACGCTTCCTCCCTCAGCCCAGGAGGAGTTGCTAGCAGTGGCCCGGCAGAATTACTGTCCAGCTATAGAGCATCAGAAACTAATAAATCTGCCTCTGTTGCTTTTCTTACTGCTGCATCTCCTCAGCTGTCTTCCCTGTGGTATTACCTCCGAAATGAGCTGGTCTCACCTCTGACCCAGGAGAAGCCCGGGGGAGCTGCACTAACTTAAGGCAAGTGTCCAAAAAAATTATGAAGTCTTTGCTTAAATGTGGAGATTTAACATGGATATGAATAGAGAAATTTAGAATTTCATGTAAACATGAAGTTTGTAAGAATACGACATTTTCTTAAGGTTAATCAGGAAACTGACGTATCAGCTCATATAATTTTTAGAGATAAGTTTCAGAGTGACTCTTTGTTACAATCAACATTCCAGAAGCACACACATGTACACACACACATACACAAACTTGAAAAACTTAGTACCACCTATGACTTATTATACATGTTTGAGGAAGGGAGAGCAGAGTGTTAAATTTTTATGATATAATATGTGCCCATTAAAAATGACTACATGAGTCTAGGTTGTCATAGAAATATGTTCACAAAATTATAGCTGTGATGGTAATGTTTTAAAATAGATGCCTATTATAATTTCATTTTACTAAATACACATATGTGTGAATACTTACAAATGAGAAAATCAGGAAGAATTTTAACAATAAAATTATTCTTAATTTGTAAGAAGAGTTTGTGTAATTTTTTATTGTAAATTTCTTAGTGTGTTTAATGTTTTCTTTACAAGAACATGTAACTTCTTAGATTATAAAAATAATAATCTGAAAGTAAAAATTAATAATTTTTAAAGAGAGTAAAAAGTGTTAAAATTAAAAAGAATGTCAAAGAATAAGTGACATATTTATATTCATATATAAAATATATTATTTATTAATATAACATAAAATCTATAAATCTATCTATGATCTATTTATTACATATCTGTATTTCTCTTGAAATGATCATTTACCCAACGATAGAGAATACACATTCTTTTAAGTGCATAAGACACATTATTAAATTTAACCAAACTATGGGCCATGTGATGCAAGTCTCAATAAACTTGAAAGAATTGAATTAATTCACAGTATTTTATATGACCATAGAGAGAGTAAGATAGAATTCAATAGCAGAGGTAACTAGGAAATTCTGAAACATTTCAATGTTATTCAACAGATTCATATTTTTAAATAACTCAGAGTGTAATGTTTTAAGTGCTAGTTGCTCAACCTCAAATCCAGTATAAAATGTCAATGCACTACCCACTTGCTCAGCTAAAAGCCCGAGGGTAAGTGGAGACACAGCAGCTGGGCAACCCTTCCTGCAAGGCACGCGGGCAAATGGTTACCTCTGTGTAGTCAAGAGGGGGGCTCCATTCAAACTGCTACCCAGGACTTTACCTTTTAAATGTCTGTCTCTTGATATTTATGATCTTTTTCTTTTTCCTAGCCAAACACATTTCTGGGAAATAATATCCGTCTATACTATACATGAATATATGCATTTTCGTGTCCATTGATTAACACATGGATATTTATTTTGTCAACCAAAAAATATAGAATTTAGCTAAATCACCAATAAGTAAATGAATCAAAGTCTGTATTTGTGTGCATGCAATGGACCTGGAAGTCACGTATGCGCATGAAGGATCAACTGTGTACTGCAGAAAATGTCAGTGCTTTATTTGTACTTTTGAATTGAGATCTCATTATTCAATTTATTACAAAATTATATAGAACATACATATTATACAATAATATATAATGTAGTATTACTGTGTAATAATCATACATTTCCCATGCTTGACTCTTACACATATATACAGGGTGCATAGAGCCAACGGGGCATGGAGTTTCAGTTACAAAGGAGGCAGGAACGTCAGACATGTAGCTTCAGTCACACAGTCTGTAGCTGGGAGATATATGGCCCAGGCAACAAATACCTCAGCAACGTCTCACATGTGTATTCTGGTGGTAAAGACACAAAATATTCTGATGAAAATCCTTTGTCACCTTCAGTTTCATATTTGGGGAAAGACCAATTTTAAGGCGTTTTGTAAGAGGTCTCCCTCAATTATAGTCAGCGCACAGAACATCATCTGTGGTTGTAACATAGCTATGACATGTTTCAACTTATTTAAAAAGGGATATGGTGATTCACTGGCCAGTAGTATAAAAAATTGGCCTACCAATTAAATGCAAGATAGCTTTAAGTCTATTTAATAGACACAGTATAAATGAATTACTACCAAAATCTTAGAATATTATACCTTAAGTATGCACTGACTAACTGTGCCAGGCAAAATTAATTCTTATGCAACTGAAGCCAACAGGAGTAAAACATTGGCTAAAAGTCAATTTGTGTAATGTAGAGGAAGCCGGGCAGTCCCAAAGAGCTTTTAGTGAGTGCTTTCTCACTTTTGCTCCATCATCGCTGAAGCTAAATGAGCAAGAGATAAAAGTCAAATACGTGCAGACTACACGTTCCCACGCCATGCTATCCTTTTGCTGAAACTAATATCTCGGACCGTGAGGAGTGTTTCTGAGGTTATGTCTTTACTCCTAAGAATAAATAAAAGAAAAAGAAAGAAAATCCTCAAGGTCAGGCCAATTTGCACAGGAAAGAAGGATTTCCTTTTACTAATATTGATAATTCACTTGTCTGTACTGTTTAATTATATTTACTAACATTACAGAAATTCATCTATCAAATTTACAGTAGGTTGTGAATTAAAATAGAAATGCCTTAGGTTAATGTAAAAGGACTAGATAGGCATGGATTAAAGGGCAACATTAAATGTATATATTATACATGTTCATGTAGATTAGGGTTTCTCAACCTCAGTGCTGTTTATATTTTGCGCCAGATAATTCTCTGTTGTATGGAGTCGTCCTGTGCAGCATCCCACTAAATGCAATCTCTTTCCCCCAGTTGCGACATCCAAAATGTGTCCAGACATTATCAAATGTTCCTGGGGGAAGGGACAAAATTTCTCCTGTTTGAGAACCATTGCCCTAGATGGAGCCTCTGTCTGTCTCAATGTAAGTGAAACCACCCTTACAAATTAATAAAAAGGGGTTCAAGGTGAGAACCATGGTAAGGACCTAGCTAAAAATAATGATAATAATTAGCCACTGTCCCCCTGTTTTCTTCTCTGTAATTGCCACTCTGGAGCCACATAGCTGGTGGTCATAAATATCCTCAGCTTTCTCCATAGATAACATCACCTTTTTGAAACCTATAGGTAGTTTCTGAGATATCTTCCAGGCCACCGAAGATGGGACCGAAGATGTACATTCTTGTGGAACAGCTGACCCATCCAGAGCAGCGGCCTGTACCCTGGAACTGACTCCACTGATCTTGTGACCCCCACCCAAGAACCTGGTCAGCAAAGAAGACAATTTCTACACTCCTATGGTTCCACCCCAAACCCAGGCAATTAGCAGAGTCAATTGCCTACGCCAAACTGTCCTTAAAAACTCTGTCTTCCAAACTCTCGGGAAGGAGAATTGAGAAATTTCTTCCATCTCTCCGCTTAGTGCTATGCAGAATAAGCTCTTCGCCCTCCCATAAACCCTGTGGACTCAGCGTATTGGCTTCCTCTTGGGCAGTGGGCAAATGTACCTGGTTGGGCGGCAACATAAGCCTGGCTTTGTGATATTTTTAACTGTGACTAATTCCAGTTTTATTTGTTTAATTGTTTTTTAGTATAATTTTAATTGATATTGAGTTTAGGATTATCTCAATTTTAAGCTTTCTTCATTCCCTGCTTGTGCATGGAAGAAACCAACCCTTACTTTATTTATGTATAATTTTTCTCCAGTCAAATATATACCATCTGCACAATTGTCTCTGGATGCCTCAATTCTCCCACCAAACGCTCAATCTCTCAAGTGTCTCACCAGTCCTCCAGCCTGCACTAGCTGAGCTCTGCAGAGGACACACGTCTCTGTATGTCTTGCATGCAGAGCCTTCTAGACCTGATTTGGTGTGAGCCTCAGATGCCTCCCAGACGCCTTGTGCAACCACCCACTTGCTATTCTTTGCCACACATCCCTCTGGTGAGGTGTGATGTTCAGGCCACTGGTTCTCACACTTTAGAGTGAATCAAAATCAGCGGGAGGACTTGTTAAAACAGGGATTCCTAGGCCCCAAACCCAGATTTGCCGATTCTGTGGGTTTTGGATGGGACCAAAGATGTGCATTTCTAATAAGCTGCCAAGTAATGCTGCTAGTTAAGAGCCACTGATTTAGTCAAACCCTTTGAGGCAGGTGGACGGGTTATTCTTCTTCATAGAGAATGTGCACACCATTTTTAATGGTTAAACTCATCAGTGGTTAACATTAGAAGTTAAATGTTAAATGTTATAGCTCCCCAATCTCTGTGAGGCTACACTGAGATTTAGATATAAGAAAAGGTTGGAGTTTTTTTTTTTTTTTGGTGTTTATTAAAATTAGGGAATTATAAATTGGGCATTATATTAGCAATTAGTGCAAATATCTTATTCTGAAATCTGAGGTCTCGTGTCCTAGCATACTGCTGAGCTTGGAAGTGAGAGCAGGTCATCCAGTGTTCCAGTCTCATTGGGTGACATTTCTCATGTAGACAAGAAATTAACATGTTTAGAAATGCTGTGATTCCACAAAGAACTTGCTACGGTAAAGATACACTAAATACATGCCAGGTGCTTTGCATTTGATTATTTTAGCAACAGAATGTGGTAATGATAATATATTTTAGGAAACTTTTCTGTTTAAAAATCACCACTTCCAAGGTTAATCTGGTCTCTAGAGTCAAAGTAAATGGGAGAATATGGGCTATCACCAATACTCTATGCTCATCTTATTTTTCACGGGATCAATGTAAGATCAGAAAGAAGAAAGTAGTGTACTTGAAGAACATTTAAACTATTCACTTTTCCTGGTATCTTTGTACGAAAACATCTAGAAACGGAATAAACTGTCCAAGCAAATAAGTGATTGAGGCAAAAATATCAACCAATGGAGGATTATTAAGCAAAGATTTTGAAGACACACTCAGGGAAAAACAGGAAATGAAGACAAGCTATGGCTGTTTTTTCAAAGGGGAAGTTGGAACCTTCAGTATTTTAAAGGTGCACAGAGAGAAGGAAACAGGTGGGGGCTGGGAGAGTTGTGAAGGAGATGGTGGTTACAGTCTTGTGAGGCTCAAGAAATCTACATTTTACATAAAATCAGGAAATGAAGGAAGCGTCAATTATGTAGATGTCCCTGGGTGGGTGGAAGAAAGTCTGATTCTGTCTTGTCTCCAGTTGTTACCTGAAAGTTAAACTTGTAATTCATTACACCATGGAATCCAACAGGCTTTGGGCTTAGGTGCTAGACCTGGTTACAATTTGCATGTCCTTGCACATGGGAGCTTAGCAAGAAATTTCCTTAATGAATGAACTCTGGGGCCAGTTTTTCACAGGTGCCTGAGGCTTTTACCTTCTCTTTTGCATAAGGAGTTGGTGGTGCCCCTGAGACTTTGATTTTCTTTTTACAAAACTGAAATCATCAGGGTTGCCCTCAGATTTTCAAGTGGCTTTTCATATTGAAAGGGAAAAGAGGGAAAAGAAAGATGATTTCAAGACAAAGTGATATTGGTAGTTAGTTTTGCCATGCAGCCAGCCGCCCCAGGTGACATGCACTAGCACACCTGTTCTCTTCTTTGGTTGCCCCTCCCTGAAGATAATGGCGGCAGCATTTGCTTTCCTGCCGGTGATGTGCCTGCCCTTTCTCCCCAGGTCCCCAAACAGAGCACACTCCCTGCTGTTCTCTGGAGTCACAAGGCTAACAATGTGTAGTTTATTTCTAAGACATCTTGAAACCTATATCCACCATTTGGCAAGGGTTGGGGAATAAGTAGTCTTTAAGTCCTGTATGATATTTGCTTCCACTGGGACGTCTTGACAAAGAAGTGAGTTGTAGAATGCTTCAATTTTATTATTGCTTTATTTTGTGTTTTGCTGATATTCTCAGAAGTCTGTGTGTGTGTGTGTGTGTGTGTGTGTATTTATACATGTATATATAGTCTTTCAATTTTGATATATTCAGGTGAATATATAAAAGAAAAAAATTGAGGAAGTTGTCAAGTTCATTCTGAAAACAAAGAAACGTTGTGATCGCAATAGATCTTTGACAGGAAGTAAGTTCCAGACTCATCTAGAGCTGTGTAGACTTGCACATTTCGAAGAGCAGAAAGATGATGAGCCAGACGGGAGAAATGCCATGAGGGTGGCCTCACCGCCCGTCACACCAGAAAATATCTGAGCAAGCTAGAGTCCCATTTCAATGTAATGTCCTGTAATGTCCTTTGCTTCTTCCTTTTCTTACTTCTTTGCCTAGCAAACATGGCTTCTGTCTTTGAGGAGATCACACAGCACACTGAGCTTGCCCGCAGAGCCGGCCTGGGGGCGTTGATGCGTCCCCCTGCTGAGCTCCAGCACCCCCTCTCGGTGTTGGGTCTCAAAGTGTAGCCGGGGACTCCTGGGTCCACAGGAATTCTGCTAGGGTAAACTATTTTCAAAGTAATACCTTTCGTTCTTTTTCATTCTCTTGCGAGTGGACAGTGGAGTGTACCAGAGACTGCGACACGTGATCTTACAACAGAGGGACTGCAGAAGCTAACGTGGCCACCAAGCTGTCTAGGGCAAGCCAGAAAAGATAAAGCACAAAGCAGTGCAACCCTTCTCAATATATTTTTGCTTTGGAAAATACACTATTTGCACAAAATATTTTATTTGTGCTAACCTTCAATGAATTTATTAGTTTCAAACATTATTTAATACATACATTTTAAATTTCTCATTTTAATTTTTAATATTATTAACATTGATAGATATAACTCTGAATTTTAAGAAGGCAAAAGATTCCTGACACCAATATACAGCATTATGAATAGGTTTAGATTTTCAATGTTGTTTTTTAAAGTGTAGGCCATTTTCTCATTTTTAAAATAAATGTATTAATTTGCAGAAATTGAGCATCTCAATAGCTACTATATTCACAAAAGAACAACAAAATTGTTGAGAAACGTGAAATTATTTTATATTTTTATAAATTTTCTTAATGTTTGGCTTAATAGAAGAAACTGGATTCTGATATTTATTATTCATTAAATTTGTTGCAATATGTTGTTTTCACTGAAATGAAGAAAACTAGGTCTCATACAGGTACATAACTTAAACATGGAAGACTATTTAAATCCCTTTTCAGATAATTATGGATATTCTTCTTTGATACTACACTAAACTCAGCAAATGGTAATGTCTTAAAATTTACTTGCACTGTGAGATTAGCAAACATTTCAGTTTCTGTTACGTTAAAATCCATTGATCTATCTTGAAATTTGAATGAACTTTTTACCCATTCATGGTCTTGTAACTTCATACATTAGTCATTTGAAAAATATTGATTTACCAGGTTTTGCAGATTTTCCAAGCAGTAACACTTTTCATTAAAAAATATTTTTAAAAATCAAATTTGATTTTACATTTACACAAAAATCAAATTTTATCTTACATAATGTGAGAGAAATATCACCAATCTTCTCATAAGAAAAATCTTTAAGATAGGGAAGCTACTCAGCTAATGATGATGGATACATGTTTTTCAAAATTCTAATTATCATTTGCATGCTCACATTTTATCATTGGCAACAAATACTGTCAAATGCTTTTCTTGAAAAGACTGGCTCACTGTATTTATTTTTATGAAAACATCTGCTAAAGCAGTAGTTTACCTGTCAGTCATTATTGCAAGCAAAAATAATGTTTCATGAAAAATTGGCTAGTTCAGCTTGCAACTCAAATAGGTGGGAATGATACAAACTACTAGTACAGTTTGATGGTGATGCCATCATTTTTGAAAAAGTGCCAGCAGTGTTACCCACATTGTATTTGCACCATCAGTACAAATGCCAACACAGTGAGAGAAGTAAAATAAAACATAGTATAAAAATGTGAAAACAGATTTGAATACATAGACCCCATAAAAAATCTTGGGTATTTACAGGGGTACAAAGGCCACACTTTGAAAATCACTGCTCTAGGTTACACACTTGTAATTAGCCCTGATATTTAATAGAGTATATACAATTTCAGATATATAAAATTGTCCCAAACTATCTTTTTCAAAGTCATTATGTATTAATTTATATTATCTTCATTGTCCACATAAATCAGCATTCCAACATAATAAATTTTGATTTTGCTGTTTAAAATATATATCTATTTATATTTTTGTTAAATATTGTCAAACTATCTTGAAAAACTACATTTCCAATATAAAATGTGGTGTCTGTATACCATGGAGTTCTCAGCCACAAAACACAACGGTGATCTGGCACCTCTTGTGTTATCCTGGATAGAGCTGGAACTAATTCTACTTAGTGAACTATCCCAAGAATGGAAAAACAAGCACCACATGTACTCACCATCAAATTGCTATTAACTGATCAACACTTAAATGCATATATAATAACAACATTCATTGGGTGTCAGGTGGAAGGGA
>CAUYSK010060887.1:0-70221 GCA_963575035.1 Avahi laniger
GTTTTAATGGGGCAGACTATAGGAAATACAAAATGGCGAAGACTCCGAAGCAAGACAAGCACAGGCTTATATACTGGTGAAGGCTAGGTGGCAAACTGTGATTGGACATGCCCTTAGGGTCCTCCCCAAGAAAGGCGTTCCTCTGCTGGCACATGCGCTCAACTGATGTTTACCTCAAAGTTGTTTGGTGCTCAGCGCCATCTTCTAATGGCGTCGACTGCAGCGCTCCACAGGGATTTCTTTTTTAACTCATTGATTATTTAGAGGCATATTTTTAAACTTCCAAGTAGATAGCAATTTTCTGTTTATCTTAATGTTATTGATATCCAGGTTAATTGCAGTTGGTCAGAGAACAAACTTTATATGATTTTAATCCTTTTAAATCTGTTAAAACTTGCTTTATGGTATAAACAAATTCAGTTTTGGTAATAGTTTGTGTAAGCTTGAAAAGAATTTTATTCTGTAGTTTGAACAGTGTTTTATATGTATACATATACATGCACACACATACATATACATGTACCTATGTATATTTATATACGTATGTACATATATGTACATGTGTTTACATATGTATGTGTATATATATATAATTTAGGTTGGTTTTGTTTCTTGTATATTCCTACATTGTCTTTTTGTATGTTCTCATCAGTTGCTGTGAGAGTTATTTTAAAATCTTCTGTTATTTTGGATTTGTCTTTTTGTCTCTTTGTCAATTTTGCTTTATGTCTTTTAAGCCTATGTCATTAAGTGCATAAGATATTTTTACATCTTGTTGTGGAATTCAGACTTTCATCCATATGAAGTCCTCCCAAAAGCCTACTTTGAAGTTAGAGCTACATCAGTCTTCTTTTGGTTTGTGTTTGCATGGTTTTGTTTTTTTTTTTTTATCCTTTTACTTTCAGCCTTTCTGTATTCTTATATAATACTTTAGATACTGATCAGAGTGTTATCAGAAACAGACTCAGAATACTCATACCTTATATCCCTGCATAGACTTATATAAGATTGTTCTATTAGCTTTATTTGTAATAGTGAAAACCTAGAAACAACCCAAATGTCCTTCGGTGGATGAACGAATAAACAGCTTGAGGTATATTTATACAATAGAAGCCCCCCACCACAAAAAAAATATACTGTTTATTTATTTTAAAAAGTACATACTAATTATACAAACTAATATATAGTGACAGAAAGCAGATCAATGGTTGCTTAGGAATGGGGTAGGAACAGGTAGGTGACAAATATTACAAAGATGCATAAAGAGATTTTTGATATATACACATCAAAACCCATCTAATTGTATATTTTAAATATGTGCAGTTTATTTTATATCAGTTATACCATAATAAATCTGAAAAAAATAACCCTGCTTAATGTGTTCAAAGAAATAAAAAACAAGATATGGTCACTAGTGATTCTGTATCACCTTAATTCAGATTTAAGTACTGAGATGATGTGAGGCTGGGCTGTATTCCCTTCAGGGTATGGACTCGAAGCATGGAGTAACACTTACTAAGTAACACTCTCTTCCCTGGTGAACTCTGGACTCCAATTTTTGTTCCATATCCCTTTCTGACTATTAAAAGCCCTGCTTATCTTCTAAAACTTCAGCTGAATTTATAGAATTGGTAGATGCCCTGAGGGGAAGGTAGCCCCAAATGCTTACTTTACCTCTGGGTTTTCTTCTTTTCTTCCCAAATCTGTGCCCTGTAATTTTTTTTCTGTCTTGTTGACTCTTTAATGCCTTTAATCAGAGGGTTTTAATTTTTTGTCCAGCTTTCTAATTGTTCCCATCAGAAAAGTTAGTCCAAATTACTGAATACACATTACTAGAAATGAAAGCACACCGTTTAAATTGAACATTTTTTCAAATGTATTTTGTTCATTTTTATTTCTTCTTTTGTACCTTTCTGGTTATATGAGGACCACATTTTTTTATAAGGAAATCTGATATCAATCTTGGATGATGAATATCTAGATGCAGCAAAGATTCATGTTTCCTGTGATGGATTAATAAAAGTTCTAGAGCATTGTCAGTGATTGTCCTAGGATCTGGTCAGTGATAGCTATTGAGAAAGTACAATGAACTAGATAAATACCGGAAGAATTGTTGATGTGAAAGTATCTTTTCAATTTTCAAAAAAGGGAACAAGTTCTTATAAATAGGTTTGCTATTAGTGTTGGTCAAATTTCTCAGTTGGCTTTTAAAAAATATTTCATGTTTGCTTGAAAAATGAAGTATAATTAGTTTTTATTCTTGAGAAACAATAAAATATAAATTAATTGTCAATTATCGAATACTCACAAATGTTTGCAAGGAGCTAAGAACTTGGTATTATCTCAGTTTAATCTTTATAAGTACTAATAAGGAAGGTATTTGTGGTTGAGGCTACAAGTGAAATACTACCTTTTTAGCCATTCTTGTACATAGGAAGGGCCATGTAACTAATTTTAGGCAATGAAATATGAGCAAACTGATGTGTCACATCAGAGCTGAGGCATATAAGAGATACTGTACCACCCATATTCCCTTTTTTGTTTTTTTTAACCAAGCTATAGCCACTCCGATATTCTTTTTGTTCAGCCAACACACTAGGCTTGTTCCTGTTATTCCTTATATTTTGGATGCACATGTCCTTTTCATCATGGAGATGGAGGATGATTCCTTTGAGAAGATGACATTTAAGTTGTGACTTGAATATAAGAAATAATTTCAAATTAGGGAGTTTGAGTCCAAAGAATTTTTGATCCCACCATTTAATAGGGTAGAAGTAACACAAATAAAATCTAACAGTTATAACTGCACATGGAAAATTTTTTTGTTGATTAAAATCTGGTACGAACAATATCCTCTTGACAAAATTTAGATCTGTAAAATTTGTCGTTGGGAAAATAGACTCGGTTAAGAAAAGGAAACTCAATATGGCAGAAATTGAGACTCCCCCCTAGATTTCACTACAATGAAAGCTAACATTTTAAAAATTTGATATGGATAGAAAGTAAAATTAAATTATTATAGAACGTACATGTTGAGGAATTGTTCTAGCAGTTCAGCAAAATGAACATTTTTAAAAAAAGTGATGTAATTGTGCACACAGAAAATCAAGTTAGGATATTGACTTAATGGAATAGGGTCAAGATAAAAAAAAAAAAAATCTTTGGTGTCAGGGTGAAACATTTACAGGATCAGAATGAGGGATAAAAGCAACTACCTCAACCAACATCTCAAATAAAACAGTGAAAATCATCTGCATACCTGCTTTTAATAGCTTAATACCAGTGTTTTCTAAATCTCATCTCATGAGTACCTATGGGAGAATCTAAGGGATATATAAATGAGAAAAATAGATGTTTGTATTGAGGTACTAGAATTATAATTTTAAATCTGAATCTTTGATGAGTAATATTGGTGTGTGAGTATTAAATCATTATGTTTGTTGGGTCCTTTGGGAAGAAGATGCTGAGATGGATTAGGCGTGCAAGAGATTATTGAAGAATGCCTGTGAAAGATTAATGAAAACTGAATGGGGCCAGGAGAGTCTCCCTACGATCATGCAGATCTGACGCAGTCTCAGCCAACCCAAGGGGGAGTTTTAGAGTAAAGATTGCTTGTTGGAGGAATCCCATGTTAGACAGAAATGGCCAGGCCCTAGTACCCCAGCCATGCTTAGTCATTGGTTGGGGGATACTTGGGAAGACTTTGGTTTTGACTGGAAAGCTGGTGCAGAACCTGAAGGCTCTAACAGCTAATTACTTGCTCTTCAGCAGAATCTGAAATTCTTTCTTGAAAGGAGATCTGAGTGGCTCATCTCTTTGGCTGACATACTAATCAATACTTTCTTTTTGGAGAATTATCACAGGTTGTTCAAAATAATACAGAATTTTTGTAAAATTTTTGGCTAGGGGATATGCCAAACAGTTGAGAAAAAATGAATTAAATGGATATTTTTTAGCTTAGAGATCTTAAAAATAAGTGGTATAAAATAAGATTAAGATATATGGATTACTCACAATAAGAACACCTGACAGTAGAAAGACTTTGGAGGAGGGAAAGTTGGCTACATAGTTCTTATGCTTTAAGACAGGGATAGAATTCTTCCTATACAATTGTGATGATGATTATTAATGCTTTTATATGTGAAGAAATCTTGAAAATATGGTTAAAAACTGAGAATTGATAGAAATGACAAGGTACCTACTTTCTAAGGAAAAATTACAGAGCTCAATTTATATATCAATATGAAACTTTGAAGAGAAGACATGGTAGAATAAATTGAAAGGCATGAAAATCTACTAAAAACAGGTCTTCATGTGTGGCCAATTAACTAACTTCTTGGCAGAAAATATTTCAGTATTTTATATCATAGACTACAATTCCTGACTCCAGGCTCCCCAGATGGTGAATTTGTACTATCGGTCCCCCCAGGTGCTGAAGAGAAAGTGAATAAGACAGCATAAATTCATCACTGCCTATCAGAGAAAACAACTTCTACTTCTAAGTACAAAGGAGATGCCTTGTCTGAAGTACTTAATATTGTTACAGAAGTAACAGAATTTAGTTTGAGGAAACTTAAAAGTAGGCTTGATATATAGGAAATAAACTTTTCCTAAATGAAAGCATCTTTTCCCCTATAATAAAAGTAGTAGATACTCATTTTACAAGTTCTAAAAAATTCAGAAAAAAACAAAAATATGAACAACATGGCTGAGTGCCAGGACTCACATCTGTAATCCCAGCACTTTAGGAGGCTGAGGCGGGAGGATTGCTTGAGGCCAAGGGTTTGAGACCAGCCTGGGCATCATAGTGAGACCCTGTCTCTACAAAAACTAAAAAAATTATCTGGATATGATGGTGCATCCTATAGTCCTAGCTACTTGGGAGGCTGAGCCAGAAGAATTGCTTGACTCTGGGAATTGTAGGTTGTAGTGAGCTATGATTGTGCTGCTGCACTCCAGCCTGGGTGAAAAAGTGAGACCATGTCTCAAAAAACAAAACAAAAATATATATCTATATGAACAAGAAATCCTACCACTTAGATGTAATTCTGTTAACATTTTGGTATGTGCACTTCCTGACTTCTTAAAAATACATGTGTACCACATGCAAAAAACATATTTTGTTTCTTTAATATTGGCTCAAACTATAATGGTCTTTTGTGACCTTCCCCCTTCCCCCCCATTTACTATGTTTTGGACGTATTTCCATGCTAATAAATAAAGATAGGTCCTATTTTAATAGCTGTATACTATCATTTAAAAAATGAATAATCCCTATTATGACTGGACTGTGACTGATACATGAATATACCATAATTTATTTAACCAATTGCCAATGTCAAATGTCCAAATGACATGTAAGTCATTTACATTTTTTTCAATATTATTAAATGTGTTACGGCAAACAGGCTTATATCTCTTTCCTGACTGCTTATTTCTGCTGGATAAAATTTTAGTAATGAAAATTCTGGCTTAAAAGGCATGAACATTTTTAAAACTTCTGAAACTTATTACTAATTGACCCCTATAAATTTTGCCAGTGTTATTTCTAACAGCAGGGTACATGAGCCCTTCCTTCCTTCCCCCCTCCCTTCCTCCTCTCCTCCCTTCTTTCTCCCTCTCTCCCCCCATCAGCTCTGAGCATTATCAGTTTAACTTTTGCCAACCTAATAGATGATAAATGGTATTGTTTTAATTTTCTACAAATGTTTGAGTCTAGAGTGTTGAAATGTTCTTGGGAAGAAGTAGAAATAATTTCCCTTGGGATAGTTAGAAGTAAACTGCACAGAATGTTATTTTAAGAACTTTCATGGTAGAATGGATGAATTGAAGTCTGCTTTTGATTGACTTAAATAAATGAAAACACAAAACAATTCTTTATCTCTTTTTAAAAATGATAGTGTCTTCTAGAACTCTTATAGAGATACTAAAAGAAATAAAAATAGGACACTTAAATTAGGAAATAAATTTTTATTTATAATAGCACAAATACAACCTCTGTGACTAGTCTTTAGGGATAGAGAGTACTCTTTGTCTAGGATTTAGATGTTTACTATTTTCTTAAGAACATTCTTACACCACTTAGACAACCGCTTTTTTGATAGGAAATTGGGCTTTTGAAATGCTGTATCTAGTAAAAAGATATTTTTCATTTGGCATAATTTCATATTCCATTTGGGCCTTTTTTATAGAAGTAGAAACGTTTTTATCTTTGTTAATTCAAACTGTTGAGTATTATCAATAATATTTTCCAATTGGTCTGTTTTAAGATACGCTTCTGATGTGGGTTCATTTGGAAGATTGCCAGTGATTTGTTTCATAAATAGTGGGAAGCCATTGACATGTTTTAAATGTGGGTGTGACATAATCAAATTTGCGTGTTAGAATGATTATTTTGGTAGCAGTATACAGGGGATAAATGGAAAGTAGGGATACCAAGTCAGGCAAGAAATTATGAAGGCCTAAGGGAGTGGTGGTAGAAAGGAGAGGGTGAACTAACATCAGAATTTAGCAGTAGTAGTAGTGGGTCTTGGTAACAAATTAATTGTATGCTCTGTAGATGTTAATGAACAAAGAGAAATCTAGAATGATTGGAGGTCATCCTTCCTCTCGGAGATTATAATAAAATGTATTAATACCTCTCTAGGGTTAGAGTCTTTTCCCTCATATTATCAGGAAGCAGCAACACATTTTGGCTGTTGGTAGAGGCGTCTCACTGTCTCTGACCTGTGGCAGTAAACATTTTGTGATTTTATAGCAGTGATACTTTAGGACTAATAAATAGAAGAAATTATCTAAAGTTATTAATTTGCTTTTTATTTTCTTAAGTATGTAATCACAGATTTACTCCTTATTTTCTTCCATATTGTGTATTAGTAACTGTTTTATAATATTTAGCTGGTTGTGTGTGTTTGGTTATGTTTTTTAAACAAAAGACTTAATAAATAAACAGAAGAATATAAAGTAAAAGTCTCCCTTCCAAAAAAAAGTCTCCTTGTCCACCCTCAGTCCTACTCAAAATAAGTAAGACCTGTTTTCAGTCTGTTTTGTTCTGTTGGTGGACACTTTACAGAGAAATGAACATATTGAACAACTTTAGACAACATCTCTTGGTTCTCCAATATTAAAGATGGGGAATTTAGGATATATAGTAATTATCTTCTCCCTCTACCTCTTGATATTTGTTTGCTATGTTAATATTTAATATTGTTAGTCTAGAGGATACTTTATTACATTAAATAATATTATTAAGCTTCTATTTCTTGAATTATCAAATATATAGTGTCTGTTGACTATTATGAAAGACAAGGATATTATTATACTTTCTACCTATTTTTAGCTCCTGTATTATTTGTTGTGATTTTAAAAAATATTCATTTAGACCTTAATTTATTTATATAATTTAAATCTTTGCATTTTCCTGAGTATGTTGTCTTTTTTATCTCTTTCTACTTTTTAATCCTTTACAAGTTCTTATTCTGAGTTCTCTCATTATTCTTCTACAGTCCTTAAATTGTTTAACTCTAGTTGGACACTGTGTATGAAGGATTAGAACAATCTATGATGGGAAAATTACTCAGTTCCATTAGAGAGAATTGGAGAATCATGATTATGGTCTCCAAACAGTTGAAAAACTGTCATGTTAATGAAGGAATAGACGTATTCTTTCTTATTCCAGGTGACGTCAGTTGTTGAAAGTACTTGGAGATTTTTGACTCAGTGTAAGGAAGAACAAAGTTTTTAAATGATTTAGCTCTTTCAACAATAGAATGAAATAATCTGTCAGCTTTCTCTTAGGATCATTCTTTTCTTTTATGTTTTAGAGTTAAGTCCTGCTGGAGAAGATTACATAATTATTTGCATTTTCCTGCTTAAAGATTTTGAGTAAGATATTATGGAAGGATGGGAAAGGACCACCCTTCATCTTGGGGCACAGGGTGTTGGGAAACATTCCTAAAAGGAGATGACAGTTGAACTATCTTGTGAAATGTGTAAGAGTTGATCTGGTGATGGGAGAAATGGGAGTGAGATTATCCACAGAAGAGTATCCACAGAAGGAACAACATATTCATAGGCAGATAAATGAATTTGAAGGAACCTGACTTGTTTGGGGAGCTGTGAACAGGTTGTTGAAACTAGAGTGCTGATAAGGATGTGGGTGAGGGTCAGGGAAGGTCAGATTATTAGAAATTCCACCATTATCCTGAATGTGATGAGTCAGTTAACTGGAGTAATACAAATTCTGGTACTCTGGGGAAAAGATTTGAAGTTGACAGCAGTGAAGTCAGAGAAGTTATGAAGTCCATGCAAGAAATGATAAGGATTCATTGTAGTAGGGGTGGGAGAATGTTGCAGTTAAAATCATAAGAGGTACATGGTTATTACTGATTTAGAGATTTTCCTTTATAGAAGTCCAGATGAGCACACAAATAGGGTCCTACAAGGTGACATTTACCTTAGTTTGGAGTCTAGTTTCCAGTAATACAGGCTCAGGAAACTGCATTATTGATAGGTTAAAACTCAGTATGTCTCTTGGAGAATACCAGTTTTTAAAATGACCATGTGTGGACTTGAATTTTGCTGGTATGGATTGTGAGAGAGGGGGAATGGTTCTGAGCTAGCAGTTTGTGTGGCAGCTTCTTAATTTAGTAGTGGCTTTCTAATTCTGCAGCTTCTACAACAACTTCTTGTTTGCCTGCTTCCTACCATGATAGCGCCAAATGAGGCAGAGTGATTCTGTAGGCTAGGAGTTGTTTCTAGGAGCTCAATCACTCTAGACCCTGTCTCTGGACTTTGTTCAGTGATTTTGTGAGTATCTGATCTTTGTATTACCCCCAACCGCCCCCCCCCTTTCTTTTTTTGCTGAACACATTAACTGCCATGTGAGTTGCGTTTAACTCACACTAGTTTTGAGTCCGGGGCCTCATGAAGCACATGTACCTCACACATATCTTTACCTTGGGAGCCACGTGAACTGTTCTTCAAGTTGCATGTAACTCATGCACAGAAAACAATTTAAAAAACCCAAATTTTTCATTAAATTAGAATCATTTTGTTTTCAAAGTTCTTATTCTATTTTTGTAATAAAACACTGTGGCCCTAAGGAAAAAAATTTTTTTCTAGCGTGCCAGCCAATGTGTTAAACCTCCTGGAGTGGATTCTGATCCTGGACCAATATAGTAATTGGTGTTAAAACTGTTACGGGCAACAGATGCTCAAGGAATATAGAAAGGTCACTGGTAACCAGTCCGTGACACCTAGTGTTTATCATCTTTGGTCACCTGGAATGAAGTACCTGTTGAAGGCAAAGCTTTGGTAGAATGAGTGGTGATGTGTTTCAGGAGAAAAAGGAATATAAGGATTATGGGAGGATTGACTGTTTTTAACTCCACTGCAGTTTAAAGCAGTGGTTCTTAATCTGGGGTGATTTTGTTCTCTGGGGGATATTTAGAAATGTCTGGTGGTATTTTTGGTTATTATAACTGGAGGAGGAGAGTGCTACTGGCATCTAGCAAGTAGAGACCAGGAATGCTCCTATAGGATTGCCCCCTCCCTACTACCACAACAAAGTGTTATCTGGCCCAAAATGTCAATAGTGCTTGCTGAGTTTGAGGTGGGAGGATCGCTTGAGCTCAGGAATTTGAGACCAGCCTGAGCAAGAGCAAGACCCTGTCTCTACAAAAAATAGAAAAATCAGCCAGGTGTGGTGGTGCATGCCTGTAGTCCTAGCTACTCAGGAGGCTGATGCAGGAGAATTGCTTGAGCCCAGGAGTTTGAGGTTGCAATGAGCTGTGATGATGCCACTGCACTCTAGGTGGGGTGACAAAGTGAGACTGTCTCAAAAAAAAAAAAAAAATCCAGCATTGTAGTACCCTGTTACCATATTGTCTCCATGGCTAGGTCACATTTTTAGCTCTGTGCTATAATTTAGTCTATAGGGATTTTGTTCATTTCACCATCCCACAGTATACTACCCTGCTCCCCTGCAGTGATAACATCATGCTGAATGACAGGACTTTGTGATAGAGAAATAGCAGGCACCTTAGATCTTTTGTAAAGATACAACTGATGGTAAGACATGGATCCCATAAAAAATTTAAGGACCTGATGCTTAGTGAAGTTTCTGAGGTTATAGTGTTTTAGGATATATTGAGATGTCCTTTCTGAAGTAGAAGATAAGTTACTGCATCTTATATTCCCTACCACCAAAAAGAAGTACCATAACTGGTGGGCCTCTTTGGGTTTGAAGTCAACATATACTACATTTAAGTGTACTGTTCCAACCTCTTTACTGAATAATACATAAAGCTGCCATTAGGTTGCTATATGGAATTTGTGGCAGGCCTTGCAGCAGAATCTCAGAGAGGGCCCCTTGACTTTGGAGCTAACTATATCTTCTTTGAAAAAACTACTTACTTGCTCTTAATCTGATAGAGAACAAATGCCTAAAAACTGGATACCAGTGACATGAACTACCTCTGCAGGGCTTGTGTAGCAACATCAAATAGAAGTGGTATACCTGGGTTTGGGCAAAATACAAGTATTGAAAACACATGTATATTGAACAAGCAAGAGGCTCTTTTTGTATTGCTATTCCTCTCAAAACTCACACCCATAGCTTCATTCCTGGGGAGTTTGCTGTGTTCCTCATTAACAAATGGTTTTGTAAAATATGTTGACGCTTGTCAAACTAAGGGCAGACACTGGTAGAAACTGACAGTTGCATCCTAATATCTGTTCTTTTATCCTTATTTAGAAATAAAACTTTTTTTTTTTTAATCAATGCTATTGTCACTTAACTAAGAGACGCCCTTGTGGTTGGGTGTGGTCATGTGATTAGGTTTTGGCCAATGATACGTAAGTGAAATTTTTCTTCCAGAAATTCTCCTTAAATAATCTGTACTCTTCTTATTGATTTCTGCTTGAAACATGGCTGTGATGTGTGGAGCTCTAGAAGACATATTAAACCATGAGAATGAGGGCCAAAAACTAGATAGTACAGTGATGAACCTGCAGAAGCTGGCTTCCTGAGACTGTAGATCTGCCATAAGTCCTGCAATCTCACTTCTAGACTTGTTTTCTGTGAAAAGAAATATACTTTTATCTTCTTTAAGCTATAATGCTAAATATTAATATTTTAGGGTTTTTTTGTCATATGCAGCTAAACGTAATTTTAAATGAGACACTGAATGCTTGGATGGATAAAATGCCACTCTCTGAAATAGCAAGTGGAGGAGGAGAAGGTATAGGTTTTTTAGAATGTTGGGGCATCCCAGTTTGGTTGTGATTGATTTGCTGTGTTTACGGAAATGCTCAATAAGGAGTATAGATTGCATTGGGAGCTTGAGAAATACTCTGTTGTATCTGTTAGGAAAAGGCGATGCTTGCTTTCAGGGGAGTGAAACATCAAGGAAAACAGCCGATAATAAAGTATATTATAACCAGGTTCATAACTTGCTTAGCCACACAAACAATCTGTAATTGTTTTTGCAGGATAGGAAGTTTGATTTTTGAGAAGAGTTGAGCAGAAAACATTAGCACTGGATTATCTGTGATGTAGATGCTCCGAGGTGAACTTTTGAGTTGAAGACAGGAAGTTAGGGATGGGGAAAAAATTAGAATTTGTGGAGGGGAGAGCATTATAGGCAGAGGATATGTTTGAATTCTATTTGGGAAAAAGAAATTCGTCATCTATGTCTCTTTAAAGGAAAAGGCCTAATTGATTTGCAACACAAAGGTTGCTGGAGATCCTTTACAACAAGGATTTTTTGCCTCCTCTTCATTAATGACTTATGGTTAGGGAATCCATTGACAGGGAAATTTTGAATGAGTTTTAATGAGAAATTCCTGTGTATGATGTCTGTAGCATTATGCAACGGATATGAATCTCTTGTTTAAGGAAGATAAACATGATGGCCTTTGCTGTTGTTCAATCAATTATTTTTCTCCCTACTTTAAAAATGTTCTATTTTAAAATTCTTATGCTAAAACTAAGTGCTTGTCTATAATAATCATATCTTCCATTGCAGGAAAACTTAAATATAATTTAAACGTAGTGAAAGTGATACAGCAAGTCACAGAGAATTGTTTTAAATTTTCAATTCCCTTTGTATTCTAAAAGGATTGATACAGATACTACCAATATATTATTAATGTTTTTAAAGCTGTTTCTAAGGGAATTTTCTGCAATTTTAATGTGGGAATATTTTTTTCTGCTGAATTATCAACAGAGGCTAAATATTCTGTGGTATAATGGTAATACATTTCTGTAATACCTTGATAGGCAAAGATCTATTATGATACTGCAGAAATTCCCCCAAAACAGCTTCTTCTGTTTTTCCCTCCTTCCTTCTGTCCCTCTACCTGTGTTCTTTCTGCTCTACTATTTTTCATCCTCCTTCGTTGTAAAGTTATTGATTTCTCAGTATTATACAATAAGCATGTCTTTGTAATGTTCAATTTGGTTTAAGATAACTTTAACCAGTCCAGAAAGAGGTCTCTTACTCTACATCATACAAAATAACAGGGTTTATGAAGTAGCCTGGAGCTCTTTGCCACTGAACAAGTTATTGAGGCTTAGTTTAAATTGGTATAGCTTAAACTGGTATAGTTTTCCTGGCAGGGTAATCTGTCCGGAGATTTTAGTGTTTTTCAGGCTAGCAATCATAGTTTTATGCCATCTAGTGGTAGATGTATGTATTTCACATTTTCTGGTAGTTTACCATGCATAGAATTTTAGAGCCAGAAGGGGACCTAAGATCACTTAGTTTCCCACTTATAAAGTGGGTTAGAGAAGTTAGGAGATTTGTTTAAGATCACTAGGTAGAGACAGAGCTAAGACAAGCCTCAAATTTCCTGATTACCAATGTAGTGTTCTTTTCAAAACATGACACAGTGTTGTGTATGTGTATCTTTGAGCACTTTCTTAGATTAGTTTGAAGATATTAACTGTGGGAAGTTATTTGAGTTATTTCTATTTATTCATAATTACTGTTGATATCCTTAATTAGTAGCATTTTGATAAATAGAAAGACCCTTTCACTCAGAAGGTAAGAAGGGAAATGGATATTGTATACCTTTGAGAAGACACAGTAGTTGTCTTCAAGTTGTTAAAGGACTGCTTATGAGCAAGTGTTGACCTTGTTTTCAGCTTGTTACAGTGAGGACAACAAATATGATTTGTTGTGTCTTTGGGCTTGCCTTTGTGTGGTCTAGTTTCTTTCAGTAGAATAGATATGGGAGAGAAGGCCCTAGAGCTAGACTTACCTGTTAGGATCATACCTACATTAAGTTCTATGTTGAAAAAGAAAGTTAATTTTTGCAGTTCCTCCCCTCCCCCACCACCAGCGACACATACACCACAGTATATCAACTAAAGGTTGCAAAATCAGGCAAGCAGTAAGCTTCAGGGACAGACAGTTTTTAAGTGATCTCAGAAGTTGTTGGAATAAGAATAGACGATGTTGCCCTGGGAAGAGGATTAGAGCCAATTGACTTCAGAACACCAGCTATTGGACTGGAGAAGCATTTGAGTACTAGATGTAGGACTTGGATTTGAATTTGTGGTTTGCCACTTATTTATACTGTGTGACTTTGGAAACATTACCTGATATATAAGCTTATTTCTTTATGTGTAAAATGGAGATTAATATTTCTATTTCATAGGTGGTTAGGATTAAATGCCTAATACGTAGTAACTACACAGTACATGTTGGTTGGATCTGGATCTGAGGGTGACTGACCTGAGCAAAAATGAAACTCCAGTCCTAGAGAGACGTGGATTCTGAACAAATATTTCAACATACAAAAAAACTTTCTGCAAATCAAAACCACAATGAGATATCACTTATCTCCAGTGAGACTGGCCTTTATCAAAAAGTCCCAAAACAATGAATGTTGGCGTGGATGCGGAGAGATAGGAGCACTCATACACTGCTGGTGGGACTGCAAACTAGTGCAACCTCTGTGGAAGGCAATATGGAGATACCTTAAAGAGATACAAGTAGAGCTTCCATTTGATCCAGCAATCCCATTACTGAGCATCTACCCAAAAGAACAAAAGTCGCTCTATGAAAAAGATACCTGCACTCAAATGTTTATAGCTGCACAGTTCACAATTGCAAAGATGTGGAAACAGTCCAAGTGTCCATCAATACATGAGTGGATTAATAAAATGTGGTATATGTATACCATAGAGTACTATTCAGCTTTAAGAAATAATGGTGATATAGCACATCTTGTATACTCCTGGATAGAGCTGTAATGCAATCTACTAAGTGAGGTATCCCAAGAATGGAAAGACAAGCATCACATGTACTCACCATCAAATTGGTATTAACTGATCAACACATAAGTGCACATATAAGAATAATATCTATTGGATATTGGGCAAGGGGGGGGAGGGGGAAAGAGGGAGAGGGGACGGGTATATACATACACAAAGAGTGCAATGCACACCACCCGAAGGATGAACATACTTGAAACTCAGACTTAAGGGGGGAGGGGGAGGCAAGGGCAACATACATAACCTAAACATCTGTACTCCCATAATATGCTGAAATAAAAAAAAATCCAGGATTGGCTTCGTAGAGGGGAAAAGCCCTCTTCAGAGCTCACCGCAGTTCCACTGCTTTGCAGGTAGTTCCCTTTGGCAAGAGAAAAGAAAGCACCTTTGACCTCAACATACACAACATCCACCCCCAAGAGGGAGCCCAGTGGACCTTCATCACCAACATGGTCTGGCTGTGACCATTGTACTCCCTGGGATGACAGAGGAACACCAGCAGTAGGAGTTCAAGTGTGCCCATCCGTGCTCTAGAACACACACCATCCTGACTGTCCTCTCGTTAGGGTGTCTGCACAATGTTTGCAGAGTTGTATATATTCTTCTCAACACATTGAACTTGGGGAAAAAAAAAAAACCAGCTCTCTTTTTGGAAGCTGGAGGATGTGTGGGCTGCCTGGCCTGGGTGAGGCACCAGCCAGGGCTCCATGCCTGGCTCTGCCTCTTACTGGCCAAGAGCCTGTAAGCAGTTCTCTTCTCCTCAGCTTCCTGATCCACGATCGAGTTTACAAACTGTCAGGAAATCGCTCCTTTGTCCGCTCACCAAAAGGATTTATAATGTGCTACATAGAAAATGAGGCTTGAAATCAGACAGCACGCTGGCCTTGGCTCTGTCACTCCAACTGTGTGACCACGGCAAGCTGCTTAACCTCCTCGGTCTCAGTTTCCCCATCCTTAGTTAGGATGAGGAACAAGGGATAAAAGATAGAAGTCTTCCACTCATGCACACATATTTCCCTCTAAGGATGGGAAAGTGGATTTTAAAATCAAATTCTTATAATATAAACCTTGCAAGTCTATATGGAAGCTGGCCTGGACCTCTTCTGTTCCAACAGTCCCCGACTCATATAAACCCTGAAGCTAGGGTTACGACCATAAGCAGTTACAAAGCCAATCATTTGTTGAAAACCTACTGTGCATCCCTCTACTTCTTCCCTTGAAAGGCTTACAATATAGATGGGCAGTATATTATTTAATCACTAAAACATAAGACAGCCTATGTCAACTGGCTCACGATGGAATCACACACGCAGAACGTCCCCGCCAGAGTCTGGGGCAAGACTCTGTCCATGGTAACGTGCTCGGCCCATCCCATCCGCACTTGACTCAGGGTGCACTTGACCTTAACTAGTTTCCATTTTAGGCAGAAAAGGCCAAATAAAGTGGGTTACTGGGGGGATTAAAAAACTCCAAGACTTCAGGAGTCAAAGGATATAGTAGGTGGCTCTCAGCCTCCCTGGAACAAGCTTCTCTTGCCAGCCCCATGGTTTGGGGGGAGGTGCCCCCAGGAGTTCCTGAGGTGACCCTGCAGGAGGGGCCCAACTCAGAGCCATGTTCGGGTGGGAAGGCCAGCAAGCAGAGGAAAGGGCATGGCTTTGACCTAGCAAGAACCTGGCCTGAATCCAAGTCTTAGCACCTCCCTGGGTTTGTAAAAGGAAACTGTCAAGAATTTTTCTCCCCATTTCAAAGACAAGGAAACCAAAGTACAAAATAGAGAAAGATGTTTACCTGGGTTTGAAATAAATTAGAGTAGAAACTTGTAGTGAGTACTGCTTATGAAGATCAGGTAGCCTGGACCGACCCAAAGATACGGCTCGAGGCCCCCTGTCCCTACCCACATTTGCACCCTTCCCATGGGCTTGAGTGGGGCAGAGGCAGCCTGCGGGGAAGGAGGAAGAGAAAGAGATCTCTCCCCAGGGAGCCAGCTACTCTTTTGCTGCTGGGTTTATGTTTTTGGAATAAATCACTTGGTATAATAATAGAAATGAAGGCGCTGGAGTGAAATATCGTGACAGGAAGAGTTCCCACTGGCATTACAATCAATTTTTTCTTTTTGGCCCCATGTCCTCCTGCTCCTAAGCAGAGGAAATCCTGACCCAATGGAGGAGAAGGGGAACGAGCTTCCTCCCACTGCCCCGGCTCACTGCACGTACCAGGACGGAGCAGGCTCTCTCAACACCGCCTTTACCAACCCGAGTCTGACTTTCTAGAAGGGAGTCTTAGTGTCTATGTGCTGTGTTTAATTTTGTTTGGTTTTCCTATATGTTTTGGAGCTGGAGGATAGTTTTGGAACTGGCAGGGATGTCAGAGCTGATCTTGTCCAGTCCTCTCAGCTTCCATGAGGATAGGTTCAGTGATTTGCCAAGGTCATATAGCTAGTTCATGGCAGACCCCAGGGCTACATCTTTGTGTTCTGACTTTCCTTGTTGGGGTGCTCTATCATAGCACACTCACCCCAGTGAGGAGACTGCTGACTTGGAACCCTCTCACACACCAGGTGGAGAGATTTGTGATGAAGTCAAGGCAATCGGGCACCTGCCCAGTGCTCCTCCTGTGCATTTCCCCGGTGGGAACAGGAGTGCCTTCCTTCATGCCCTTCCCTCAGCCTTATCTGCCCACTTCACCCCTCTTCACCTCCAAGGCTCAACCCAAGCATTGCCTCTGGGAGCCTCCTGATCCCCAGGCTGGCTTGACTGTCTCTCCCTTCTGTTCTTAAAACTCCTGTGCCAAGGTCCCTCATGGCGCAACATAGGCTTGTTATGTTATAGTGAAGCCATTGATTTGCCTGCTGGCATCCTTGTTGAATGGAAAGCTCTTCTGAGGATAGAAACCATGTTTTAGGCAGCAAGGCCCCCCAGCATCTAGCATAGTGCCTGGCACTCAGCAGGTATGCAATGAGGTTTGTTGGATGTATACAGAATTGCTCACACTGGCAGCAGGTGTCTGGTCTGCTGAGAGATGTGCACCCCACCCCTGGGCTTCCAATTTCTCCTGAGCTTTCCAGTGCATGGAAAGGAGCAGCAGGTGGAGTGGAGGAGGCCCCAGTGGAGGCAGTGCTGGGAGGGAGGGAGCAGGCTCAAGATCAGCTGTGGGAGTAGTGAGTATGACAAGCCCAAGTGCAAGGAAATGCTAAGTCACCAGGAAAATCACGAGCCACCCCGAGTGCAGGAGAAACCAAAGAGACAGAGAAAATGACTGGTTTGACTTTTGTGACTTCATTCAGAGCTTTGACTGTTGCAAAGGCTGCTGCAACCCAGGAAGCGAGGTGGTGTTTCTCCAGGCTGAACACTCCATGGCAAGGGGCCTTCTGTGTGTCTGCCCTGTGCTCTCAGGCCAGAGGAGACCCAGAACGCCCATGACCCTCAGGCCATGCACGGAATGCCTAGCAAAGAGTTTGAGATAATTGATGGGCAGGATTGCTGTTCGATTTCCAGAGCTGTGCATCACAGTGTCAACAGAGCTCCCAAGGAGCTCTCTGCAGGGAGAAGGCTTCATCAACAACAGGAAGGGCTAGGAGTTAGACAACCTGAGTTTTATTCCTGCTCTTCTACCACTAAGCAGGATATTTGAGGAAGCATTTCATCTCACAAGGCATCAGTTCGCTATTCTGGAATCCCAAATGTATATCTAAGTCTGTGCTTCTGTGGTTACTGACCCTCAAGCCCCTAGCCCAAGTGCGATCTGTGCCCCATCCCCCAGAACTAACACTGCAACTGTGACAAGATGCAGCAAAGATCTGGTTGTGGTAGAAATTCAAAGTAGGTGGATTCGAGGAGAACCCCAAGTCACAAATTGAGAATATACAATGGAACCCCTTCAGCAGGGAGGACAGGGCTAGGGCCCAGCTCGGGCTGACCACTAGATTCCGGGAGGAAACAGAGCAAGGTCGGCATTCTCTGCCCCTCTTTCCTCTCTGCTCCTGCGTGTGTGCTGGGGACAGTGGGGAGAGGGACTTTTGATAAAACCTCCTGCTAAAACTCTTCCCCATCTCCTCTGTGAGCGGCAGGGCTGGCTGATCAGCCCCTGCTCTGAGAAGCAAGCTTCGCCCTAGAAGAGGCCAACTGGATGCCATGATTCTCTTCTCATAATGGCAGCTCGATCTACACGCTGATTGCTGTTGTCCAAGCACTACGTGGCAAGAGGCTGCACAGGAGAGAGTCGTTTGTCGCTCTGGAGCTGGTAGAGGCTGGGAGCCTGTGAGGAGCAGGACTCTGGAGAAGGACTGGGCTCCTCGGAGCTGAGACAGGTGCTTCACAGCCATCAGCCCCTCCCGCCAGCAGGGACATAAGAATTGGGATTTCATTTCTGAGCATCTCTTCAATAAAAGTCTTGGTTACTTGGCTACCTGATCTGATGGTTAAATCATCCTGATTGTCAGAATTCTCATGGCTGATGGAATGTTCTGGATGTAGTCTGCAGGAAAGAATGCTGACAGGCCCGAAACCCAGACCTGCTAAGGGACACTCATGAGAAAAATGACCTTTGCTTTTCCCAATTTCATAACAAACACTGGTGGATGGGTGGGAAGTTCTGCATAAACTATTTGTACCTGGTGAACATGTCCAGCCATGGCAAGATCCCCTGGCACAGTCAGGTGGTGGGGGCGGTATCGGGGCAGGAAAGAAAAAACAAGCACAAGAACATGAGGATGGACATGGAGCATCACAGGGTGAGCCTGACAGAGTCCCAGCCCCCAAGGAGGCCACCTCCAGCTGTGGGTCCTCACAGGCACCTCGGGCAACAGGGAGCTCTGCTCTATCAGGGAGCATGTGCTGCCTCTGGCTCAGATGTCCTTGAGGGTAAAGAAGTGACATTCCCTAACTTAGCCTATTTGCATCTCATATCCTTCATCTCACCTTTGCAATCTGGCAACCGCACAAAATCTAAAACTCGTTCTTCTTACTGGTCAAGTTTTCTTACTTCTCCTTTGAGATAAAGAAAAGTTGAAAAAGAATTAGAATTTTTAAGGCACACACTGGGTGTTACCCCAGGTGGAGATGGGGTATTTGATGGAATACGTCTAAGATATGGCCCTGGCCACCTGAAACAGTCCACTCACCCTCCCCCAGAGTGACTCCACGAAAGCAGCTGGACCAGATTGTCTTGACTGTTCCAGAGTCAGCTTTCTTGGATGTCCACAGCGCTGACTGCTAATTTCTAAGACCCTGCACCCGAAACAGAAAGTAGAGCCACCTAGGTCTCCTCAAAAGCTAACTGGGTGTTTCAAGATATGTGCCCTTGGGCACCTTCCCCAGAGATACAAGTTTGACTGCTAATAGTAAAACAGCTGCTTTGATTAGATATGTACTGTAGATATGTTTTTTGGCAATTTACATCTTCGTGTCACTCATGTGGCTGTTCCATTGTGACAAGCACACATAATCCAAGCTGGTTCTTCTGAATCGTGGGTTTTCTTGCTTCTCTTTGAAATGGAGAAGAGAGGAATTCAACAAAAGTTAACGCTGTTCCTTTCAAGGCAGGTGATCGGTGATCGGTGTGGCCTCTGCTGGGATGGACATTGGCTTCGCCTGTCCCAGCTCTAGTCCCGGCTCTGCTGACGCTTCCCAAACACCATCTCCCTGAGCTCTACTATGCCTGTGAGGTCAGCACCTGCGTCCCCACTGTACAGACCCGGAGAGGTCGGGCTGCCCGCGGAGCGTTCAGTGCCCACTCGGAGTGGAAACCCAGGCCTCCTTAACTGGGCATGTTGGCTCAGCGTTCGCAGTCGGGAAGTTCCTCACCCCACTTCTGACGGGTGCATCGCTGTTCTGTGTGTCCAAGGCCCTGGCAGCACCCCTCCTGGCCTCCTGCCCCTGGCTCTTGGAGAAGACCCCAACCTCCTCACACTCCCACTAGACAATGAAAGGGTTAAAGAACAAGCCTTTGATTCGGAGGAGGCTTGGGAGCTTGTCAGCTGCCTTTGAACTGCGCTGACTCACTCACCTTTTCCAGCAGCCTCATCCCTGCCATCCAGGCAGGTGAGGCGGGAGAGGGGGGCGGCGGTCCTGAGTCAGCAATGACTCCCCGTGGCTTCTCCTCCACAGATTAATCACCTCCAATTATGGCTCCCACTGGGCACGAGTCACTCCGAGTGACGCCTGCTTTGTCTGACCCTCGCCCCCCCACCTCCGCCAACAGGCTGCCTATTTGTCCAAGATGCTGGGTGCATGCTGCACCTCCCAAAACCCCAAAAAGGTACCCCGGCAGCTAAGTGACTCAAGAATAAGGACCCACCCTCTTCCCCCTCACCATCTGCTCTCCACATCATGAGTCTTCTGGGGGCAAAAAGAAAAAAGGATGTGAAATCCCTCCCTTCTAGCACCCTATAGAGAACTGTGAACCCCGCCATTAGCTGATTGGATAATACCTTGTTGTGTTTCTCCTCGGCAGTGACTAATAAAGCTTGTTCTCATTTCTACTAATTACTCATCCTCATAGAGAAGGGTGCCAGCACCTGGCATGGCTCTGCGACTCCCTCGGAGGGTGTCCCGTGGCCCGCCTGCCCTCTCCCCCTCACTTCCCGCTCTGGCCTCACACTCACACCGGCCTCCCTCCCACCCCTGCCAGGAGGCCTGGCCCAGCTGCCCCTGTGGAATTCCTAAGCTTCCTCCTCTTGGCTGCTGACCCAGGCACATGGGTCCCCAAAGGCACCATGCCATCTGCCCTCCTCGGGGCATCACCCTGGGCTCCCTGCCCTGAGCTGCCAGCCAAGGGCAGGCACTCAGCCGCCGGGGCGTGAGCTGGGACTCAGCGCCAGGATATTGAATGTATCTCTGTAGCACAGCGCAGCTTGCAAAGAACTTTCCCCAGTGCCGTTTCATTTCATCTTTATGTGATCAACAGCGACCACTTACGATACAACCATCCTCTGAGAAAACATGGTATTCTTTAGAGATAAGGAAACTGAGGCTCGAAACACCTGTACAGTTCACACACACTCACTTGGTAAGTGGCAGCGCTGTGTTTCTCATCATGTCATGACTCAGGCCTGGCATTAGAATCATGAAACACCTCCCCAAACCCTCTGTACAGTACATGGGCTTTAGAATTAGGCAGCCCCATGGTTGCTTCCTGCTCTATGTAACTCCCTTTTTTTTTTTTTCTTGGTGATAGACACTGTTCTAAGCACTTTTCAAATCATCTCAACTCATTTAACTCCCACAACTGTTCTTTGAGGCAGGAATTATCTGTATCCTCAATTCACAGCTGTGAGAGTAGAGGCCAGGTCATCCCGCTATTATAACAGGGGTACAGCAAAGCCAGACTCTTCACCACGCCACTAAGCTGTCCCCAGCTTCTCCAACTTCTAACTCTGTGAACTTGAGCCAATCCCTGAAGTTCTCTTGTTGCTCCTATATCCTCATCTTTTAAAAGGCAACGGCAGGCCGGGCGCGGTGGCTCACGCCTGTAATCCTAGCTCTCTGGGAGGCCGAGGCGGGCGGATTGTTTTGAGCTCAGGAGTTCGAGACCAGCCTGAGCAAGAGCAAGACCTTGTCTCTACTAAAAATAAAAAAAAGAAATTAATTGGACAACTAAAAATATATAGAAAAAATTAGCGGGGCATGGTGGCGCATGCCTGTAGTCCCAGCTACTCGGGCTGCTGAGGCAGAAGGATTGCTTGAGCCCAGGAGTTTGAGGTTGCTGTGAGCTAGGCTGATGCCATGGCACTCTAGCCTGGGCAACAGAGTGAGACTCTGTCTCAAAAAAAAAAAAAAAAAAATGCAACGGTAAGAGAGCCTTCCCCTCAGTGTCATGTGCAGGTTGGATGGGGTAATGTGGAGAGTGCCCACGTGCTAGGAGATCTACTCCCAGAGGTCCACAGTGGGACACAGGGTAGATCCTGGGGGCGCTGTGGGTCGGAGCAGGCACCAAGGAAGCACGCCACGTACTCCTACTCCGTGTGGCAATCATTCCTTTTCTAACCGCATCTCTCAAGCCGACCTGATCAACCAATCCTTGAGATAGTTCTGATTCTGAAAAGCAAAAATCTCTGTAATTAAGGTTCTTAGCCATCTTTAAGAATTGGATAAAAACTATAAACCACTTCTGCAGAAAAATTCGCATAGCACTCAGCGGCACAGGCGTGTTCTTAGAAGTTCAGGGAGTGTCACCACGTCACCAAGAGGTCCACTGGAGCCCAAGTTTCTGAGCCCCTTTCTGTGTAACCAGGAAGCATCCTTACAATCTTATCAATAATGTCGCAGCTAAGATTGCCGAACCTTCCCTTTTCCTTTTCAACTTCATACCCAGGCTCTGCTCCCCCGACACGCACTTCCCCCTCCCCCCAGCTTCCCTGGACACTGCCCCTGGCCAGCGCAGAAGCTGCAGCGGTGGTTGCGATGGCGATGGCAATGGCTGTTGCTAAGGGAGCCAGGAGGCCAGGGTGGGGGAAGGAGAGTGGGCAGCAGCCCAGCAGGGCAGCACACCCCCTGCACGTCTGAGCGCCTTAGGCCCTGGAAGTGGTGTTCCCAGCTGGCTGCCATGGCAACGGCAGGCTTGGGAAACTATTCATCACGGCCTGGACAGCTTCCCCGGCTTGCACTTGCACTTTCGTCTCCCTAAGTGGCTAATTGAGGTGTGAAAGGGTCTGTGATGATGGGCAAAGGACCACAGAGGGCAAAGCAGTGGTCGCATGTCCCACACTAAGCAGCCCCTCCCCCGGGATGGGGGATCGAGAGGCCAGAGATGGGGTCTGAGCCAGCTCCTGGGCAGAGGGCCACTACTGGGGGAACAGCCCCAACACAGAGATGCCCAGCTCTCTGCAGGGACCTTGCCTGTGAGCTCCTCTCCTTGCCACACGTCACCGTAGGAGGATGCCCTACTGGTTATGTCCCAGGTAAGCCAGCAGCCAGGTGACAGCTGGTTACCTCTAGATGCGGTGACGATGGGTTTTCCCTCAGGCTGATGGGGAGAGGTTGTAAGGGTGAGAGATTCTAGTTTAAATGGGGCTAAAAGGTAAATGAAGTCAGAGGTTAAAGACGCACATTAAGGTCTTGCCACAGTCTCAAGACCACCAATTCACTGGTTGTAGGTACTATTTAACATTACCATCCTCTAAAAACACCGTTCTTGTTGCCATTCATTGAATGGAGATTATACATTGTACTATCTCAACTTAATCTATATCAACTTAAGCAAGCAAATTCTCCAGTGAGGTATTGTCCTCTTTTTACAGAAGGGGAAATGGAGGCTCAGAGAGGTCAAACCACTTGCCCCAAATCATGCAGCCGGAAAGTAGTAAAGCTGAGATTTGAACTTGCACCTGTGTGCTTACAAATCTCCTCCCTCACTGATGAGCCAGCACACAGCAGAGGGGCCCAAGGCTGTGCGGATGCGACCTGCTCGCATGTTGAGACTGCAGCAAGCTCCTCAGTGGGGCTGTGGGGGTCAGTGCCCGATGGCCACAAGTGCCCTCCCCAGCTGCACGATCCACCACACCTGCTCCTAGAGCAGCAGCCTGATTGCTTTAGGACCCCACGATCTGCCGTGGGGATCGCTTTGCACAGTTACTTAAAAACATATGGAAGAAAGACGGATCTCCTCTGGACCCAGAGCTCCAGGTGTCTGGTGGTGACTCCCAGGGAGCTCCTCAAGGGACACACCGGACAGACCTTCTGCTGCCAAAACAGCTGGGGGAGCTTCTCCAGGAGGTTGCCAGGTCGGCTCTGCTCTCAGCAGCTGGGGGAGCAAAGGGAGGTGGCTAGGCCGGCTGGAATAAGGGAAGGGAAAGGAAGCAGCGTTTAGAAGCACCTACTATGTTCTCGGAACTCTAGTCCATTTGTTTGTTCAACCCCAACTCTGTGAGGTCGATAGTACTAGCACCCCATATTATGGAGGGAGAAGCTGAGTTCAGAGAGGTCAGGTAACTTGAATCAAGCCATAGAGGACACAAGCCCAGCCTTAACTGGTTCCAAAATCTGTACCGTTTCTATCCTACCCTCCGATATATATTGGCTCCCACATATATTGGCTGTTCCTCACGGCCTGTCAAAGCCAGGAACCCCAGTTCAGCCTCTTAGCTGGAAATCCAAGTGGTCCACCTTCCTCCTTAGGGCTCCCTCGCCCACACAGCAGATAGGCATATTTCATCCCGTAGCTATTTTTATTTCTCTTTCCCCGTTCTTCTTACCTTCCTGGCTCGGTCCAAGCAGGAGAGCAGGACTCAGAGCCAGTAAGCCAGAAGCCGGAACACGGCTCTCAGCCCAGCCCTTTCCCCAACTACAGACAGAAGAGAAGATGGTGGGGTCGTCTCCAACTCTGAGTGCCAAGGAGGGGTCATCAGAGATACTGGAGATGGGATTTCAGTCACCGCTGGCCCTGGTGCAGGGTGTGCCCTCTCCAAACTTTGCTCTCTGACCTCTCCTTCTCTGGGGAAGCTCTGGCACCCACAGCCCCTGCTGGGATCGTGAGAGAAGCGGGGGTTGGGAAAGCACGTGGGCTCAGCATGCTGTTTTCATTCTCTGTGATGGATTCTCTCAACCTCAGTCTGGCCTTCTCACTTCATGCCAGAAGGAGACCTCACACTCAGCCTGGGTTTGGTGTTATGTCCTCTTTGGGAGCAATTCTTAGGAGCTAGTTTGTAGCCATGGGAAGAGCTCAGGACTGGGAGACCTGTGTTGTGTTCCAAGTTCTGCTGCCAACAAGCTGTGTGAGCTTGAACACGCCACTTAGCCTTTCTGGGCCTCAGTTTGCTCTCCTGTAATAACTGAACCAACTAGTCCATTCAACATTCCATTAATAACTTGCTTCTCTGAGCGAGGTAACTCCTTAAATCTATCCCACACCCTGCCCTTACCCAGCACCCTCCACCCCCAACAGTCCCATGTTCCTGTCCTATCCAGACCCTGCCAAAATACAAAGAGGACAAGGCTGGTGGTTTGTTGGTGCTACGGCTCCTTTTCTTCTCAGGCAGGAAGTCACATTTAAACTGTGTCCCAATCAGGACCAAAGCGGGGACACTCAGGTCTCCTACACAATGTGTTACATAAAAACAGCTCACCTCTTATTTCCTTCTCTTTTTGTTCTGCTTTTTTCCAATCACTCAGTCAAGTAATATGTATCAAATGGATGTGTCTGCAAGGCACCGCACAGAAATGTAATCCAAAATGACAAGATCCTTGTCCAAGAGGAACTTACAATTCTGCAAGGAGAGCACAGAGACGGGACCATTAAAGGCAGCCTGCTGCCCTCATGCAGTGGGGAAAGATAAAGGATTTTTAAATGCCTTTTCATGTCTTAACACTTCTTTTACCCCCTTTAGTTGCTAATTTTATAGTGATATCATGTTTTTGGGGTTTGTCTTTGAGCCATGATCCTGTCCTCTGCCTTCTCATCCATGGAGGAAACCAAGCTGCTCCAGACCTCAGTACCTGCTTAGCAGACCCACCTGCCATGCCCTCTCCCGCCGGGACCTCACCTTTGTACCTGGACATGCCAACCTAGTTCCTGCATCTCTGTCACCCAACGCAAGGGGTCGAAGATGTGACAAAGCAGCAGTGTCTGTGCAAGCAAACGATGGTGCCAGAGCTGGAGGGTACAGGGCACTGGAGCTGGCCTTCCTCCCCTCCTGAGGGCCCTAGGCTTCCTGTTGTCTCCGTGTCCCTGAGTCTTCCTCAGAGCTCGTTCAGGAGGCCTTCCAGAGGGAGGTGCTGCTGGCTGCCTCCTTTCCCCCTTTAGTCCCGGACCTAAGCACGCCACACCCGCTCCATAAATAATAACTTCTCTAGAGCTCTTTGTAATTTACGAAGGGCTTGCACTTATAGTTTCTCATTTAATCCTCTGAACCATCCTGTGGGATAGGGTTATTATTGCTCCTTCTTTACAGATAAGAACCTGAAGCTTGGAGGGATTTGTGCATGGCCCAAGCCCTCCCAGCCGGGCCCAGCTGAACTAAGCTGGGACTTAACTGAGCGCTTTCAGCTTCTCTGTGTCATCAGAGGGAGAAACTGCTTCTCCCCACTGGGTTCACCATTCCCCTAAGATGTTACGTCACCCGCGCCACCAGGAGCTGGTAGCCAGGGAAGCTCTGGGAGGCTCATATCTCAAGCTCTCCCCATCTGCTTATACTGCACAAGAGCCCAGAGCTCAAGGCACCATGAGGGGGTCTCGGCAAAGGAAGGAGAACAGGTGAAAGAAAGGAGAACAGGGCAAAGGAAGGAGAACAGGTGAAAGAGAGCTGGGGTGCTTTGGTGCCCGCTCCCCACCTGAGGACCAGGCAAAGTGTCCCAGACTGATGTTAGATTCCTCTGTGGTGGGATGTGGAGTTTAAAACATGTAGTGTGTTTTTAAGGGTTTCCTAGGGTTGATTTTTTTTTTTTTTTTGCTAGACAGAAATAACAAAGAAAAATTAAGAAAAAATTAGGACACTGGCCCAGGAGCCTCCTGTAAAAGCTAGGAAGCAGCTGGCGGTGCAGTCTCAGGGCTGACCCCATCTCTGGCTGGCAGTGGCTGGCTGCATGGGCAGGGAGGGAAGCGTCAGGGACTCTCCCTGAAGGGGAGGAGGTCTGTTGACTCCACAGCCGCTGAAGGATCCCAGAATGAGGCCCTGCGTGAGTCTGTGAGGGCTGGAGAGCAAGCCTGCCACAGGTGTGCATTGGGTGAGGGGCTGAGCCTACAGCACCCACAGTTCATCAGGGACAGGTGCACCGGGGCCCCTGGGCTCAGACCAGAGTCAGGAGCTTTGGAGGAGGCATGTGAGACCAGCTCCACTCCATCCCACACGAACCCTGTTCCCAGCCACTTCCTGGCTACCTTGAGCCTACACTGGCTCCTTTGGCAGAGAGAAGGCAAGTCCCAGGACTGCTCAGGAGGAGACAGACAGGGAGCAAAGAGAGGCAAAAGCATGGGGCAGAGCAAAGGCTAGACCCCAGAGATGCAGGGGAAAGCAGGCAGCTGACCTACAGGCAGAAAGGAGAGAAAAAAAAGCGGAGAGGGAACCACGAGGCCAGCTAGCTGGGCAGAGAAAGGAGACGGAGAAACCACAGGGAGCCGGGAGTGATAGGTGAGTTAGCCTGGGAAGACAAGCAGACACGGTGGCCTGTCCTCCCTTCCTGCCACTGGTGCTCAGTGTGAAACTAAGGGCTGCTGGCAACAGGCCCTGCCCCGCCTTCCCCTGCCTCGATCGCCTCCGCTCCCTCCCTGGGGCTGAGCCGCAGCTCTGCTCTGCTCCTCGCCCCTCCTGTCCCTCAACTGCCACCTTGCACGCTTTTGCAGTCTCTTTCAGTTCATCCACTGCCACAGTCAAGGGCTGAAAATCCAGAAGCCAAGCTTCTGATTGCCGCTCTGTTGCTCAAATGCCGGGCGGCACTGGCAGAGCGACTCCTAGGTGGACGCCACAGCTTCTTCGTTTATGACCGTCCTGTGGGAGTCGTAAGAGTGGATGGGAAAGGACTGTGAAAGCACCAAGGGGCTAAGACACTTTTGGACCCTAAGTTTGCTTCCAGCACTGAACTCCCCAAGTTCCTTTAAGGGGAGAAGCTCTCGTCCTCCTCCGCGGTGTCGCCTGCCCCGGGGCAATGTGGCTTGCCTGTGTGCCTGGCAGCTGTCTTGCCCCGGGTCAGAAGAGGAGGCATTGCAAAGGTAGGTGGGTTTACCAGCATTTTCTAGACAATTAATCCGACTGTGGTCTAAGGCAGGGCCCTAGAGTTAGAGATTAAGAAGTTTTATTCCTAAAGCAGCAGATCTAGGCTTTTAACACGTAGAATAATCTAGGTGAATTTTCAAGGAGCCACTGAATATGTATGAGAAGAGAGAGAGAATGTGAACATGGGGAAAACCGCAGAGAAGTGAGAGGAAGAATGATGCATGAAGACAAAGGAGGACAGAAGACCTCAGGGACTGTGGCATGACCGTGGTTGGACAGAGACAGGGAGACAGGAAGGGGAGCAACGAGGAGCAGGAAGAAGATCCTGGGAGAGAAATAAAGAGGCCGAGAGGAGCTGAGCCAGGCAGCCGGTGGAGCAGGCAGATGGAACAACAGAGACAGAGAACAGAGCCGCGGAGTGGGCACACAGTGAGGCCTGGCAGCCAAGCCCTGCGGATTCCGTGGGAGCAGATGCTTCTATGGGAGCAGCAGCTGATGGCCCCGAGCACGTGCATCCTTGTTGACTCCAGGCCCAGCGCAGCCTCCTCGGCAGCCAGCCTCAGCCCACAGGAGCAACGCAGGGCCAGAGAGGCAGACACATGACAGCCCTGCCCCTTGGGGGCCCCCGTTTCTCCCCTTCATCCTCGTCTGGGCTCCGCCCACCTGCTCTGTCTACATCCCCAGGCCTCGTGAATCCCAGGGAAGCCATGAGCTGCTACATCACGCAGGAAGAAGCAGGCTGCGTTGGAGGGGTGAGTGTGAGCCACTGCATGGCGTGCTTAGCTCTTCCCGGGGTGGGAGCGTGTGCAGGGGTGTGCACACTGGCGGGAGGGGTGGGAGGGGGAAAAACGTCTTGGGCCGCGTGGGGCCTGGCACCAAGAGGCTAGGACGTGGAGGGTGGGGACTGGTCCCCGGCAGCACTGTTGGCAAACAGCTGCCGCACCAGAGCCCCCCTTTCTCCCCTGGCTGCAAGAGTCTGCAGCCCCTCGTCCCCATGCAAGTCACCAGACTGCCACAGCCTCTTCTGAGTGGGAAGGAGCTGAGTGGGCCCGGGGTCCTGTGTCGGAAGAGCCTTCCGGCTCCCCTGGCCTCATTCTGTCCAGCTCCTGCCCACGGGCGGACCACTTTCCTATCACTTACTACTGCTGCCGAGAGCAGCATCTGCAGGACTCTGATGCGTCGCCCTCACCCAAGAATTCCCTCTGGTAGGAAGGAAGCTCAGAAAGGCCTGGAGAGAAGAAGGTCTCCACCAGGACGTAGCCCTCCCCCCAGTGCAAAGGCAACTTCCACGCTGCCCTCCACACCCACCTTAATCCCCGACCCCCGTTGGCACCCTCAGAACACTGCAGAGACGCCCCAACATCACGCTTCCAGCTGTGCCTGGAGCAGTCCTTCACCGGGCCTATACCCAAGGCCAGGGGTTGCTGCTGTGGCCCCAGAGTGGACAAAAGCCAAGCCCTGGGAGGGAAAGCAAAGCGGGTGGGGAATCAGTATCGAGTGCAGGCGCAACCCCAGTGAAAGACAGGTACCACGGGAGCCAGATGGGCCAAGTAGAAACAGAAGTTAAGTAGGAAGAGACGGATAAACAGCAGACATCAAGCAACCAGCCAAGCATATGCTTTGCAAGCAGGCAACACAAGCACCCAGTAGGGTTTTGGTGGGGGAGGGGACATGAGCCCACGGGGAGGGGGACATTAGGTTTGCTGTGAGCTGACTGCTGCCTGGTCAGAATTAGTGATCTAATCCTTCTCCATGGTGCCTCAGAAAAATGAGGCTGCAGTTCGTGCTGGCAAGGAAAAGAGGCATTTGGCAGGGTGGAAGGAAACAGTGCTTATGCCAGTTGCCCAGGGGACTGATCTCTGGCGGAAGAAACACGGTCCCAGGCTTAGAAGTCTGAATAGCCAGGTGCCATTCCAAGACCCCAGAGCAGAGACCCCCAATGCTGAATCGGATTCAGGAGAGGAGTGGGGACTGCTGCATGCAAACCTGGGAAGTCCTTGAGCCCTGCAGGTGCTGGCTTCCCCCACTCACCCAGCGCATCTAGGCTGGAGCCCTCAGTCTGGGTGATGTCATCCCTTTGAGCTCCAGGCAGGGAAGGGGTGGAGCCAGGCTGCAGCTTTGCGGAATTTCAGGCTCCACCCCCAGACCAGTCGGCTTCTGGGCCCTGTCTATCCAGCTCTCTCTTGGCCACGGCTTCCTGGCTAGCCCTGCTGGAAACCCTGTGCTGTCGCAGAGCTGGAGAAGGGGGGAGGGTCCCCCAGAGTCACTCTACAGAAAGCAGGGCCCAGGCACGGGATGGGCTTACCAGGGACCCTTGTCCACCTCACCCACGCTGGTTCCCACGTTCGCTTAGAGGAGCCGGGAGGTTTTGTGGGAGCCCAGTTTACTGGTACCCCAGCCACAGCCTTTCCCCTTGACCCAGCACGTCCAGAAATGCTCTTCTGTTCTACCAAGTACCAGGTGTCCCACTGGAATTTCTTCTCTGAATACTGCTCCAGGGAGGAGTAACAGGGAGACAAGCACACTCTGGGTTTGTCTGTGCTAAGCTAATGGAATAAAGGCTTTGAGCTGAATCTGAGCCTGTTCTAAGCCCCAACGCCAGCCAGCCCTCCTGCAGAATGGTCCCTTCACCTCTCACATGCTCATGCTGGACATAAGCCAGCCCTGTGCCAGCTGCTGGCCTCTTCCCAAAGCTGGCATTGGTCCCAGCTTCCTGCCTCCCCTCCTCCAGGACTACCCTAGGCCGTACAAGCCACTGTGGCTTGGAGCATTAAGGTCTTCAGACTAGGCAAAAATCTGCTCTTCCTCTGCTCGTCTTAGACATGAAGATAATATTGGGGGTTGCCTCAGGCAGCCCCATACCTACCCCGGGGTAGCACAGGTGCAAGAACCAGACTGGCCTGGTGTTTGAAACTCACCACACCACAGGGCCTCTTGTTTGGACTCAGCTGCCTGGCACAGCCCCAGCGCCCAGGAGCAGAGAGGAACTTTCCCAGGTGCAAGCCGTTGGCAGCCTGGGAGCCAAGCCTCTGTGTGCCAGTGCCCAGGGCAGGTGCTCAGCTCAGTGCCAGAGCCCTCTCTGCTCTGTGGCCATGATATGTCTGGGACACGAGAGTGACGCTAGCAGGAAGAAGAGAGGGCCTGGGAGTGAAATCGCTATTTTGATTTGTTGAGCCCTGGAGCAGAAGCCTCTTAGCAAGACCAGCACTAGGGCCAACTGGTACCAGGAAAGTGCCATAACTTTATCAGCCCTCAATACATGAAACAAATCACCCTAATAGCCTACATTAGCATGCATATCATACTTTTCAGTCTGCCTTGTTTTACAACGAATTTGATTCCCATAACAGTGCCATGATGGAGCAGATGGTATTTCAATCCATTTTATGGATGAGGAAACTAAGGCAGGATTTGAGTATATAGTTACAGAAAGTCTCACAAGGCATGTGAAGGTATACAAAAATAAAAGAGCAAAATACCTTACTGCAAACCCGCTGAGCTGAGCGCCCATGCTCCCAGAGGCCTCCTACCACAATCCTTCCCTCCTTCCCTCCACTGCACAGGCTCCACTCAGAGTGAAGGGACGTGGCAGTGACTGGGGCAGAGGTTTCCACCCACGGATAGCTGCTTGAGGAGGAATGAGGAAAGGAGAGCGGGACAACCGTGTGATGGAATGGGCTGTCACTTGGCATGTGGGCCTGGGGCAGGGGCATGGCCTGGTGCCAGTGAGTGTGGTCTGGGACAGGGGCGTGGTCCACGTGTGTATGTATAGACCCTATGAAGGCAGTTATTTCTATGTGCACGGTGTGTGCAGGGTGTGCATTCTGTTTTTAGGTGTGTACACACATCATACATACATACATTGCGTGCGTTTCTTAGGATGTGCTGGGAAGGGGTATATGCACGGGTCTGAGCTAACTGTGCACAGTAACATGTATATGGACGGCAAGTGCGTGTACATGAAGGATAGAAAAGGATGATGAGGACGTGTTTGTGTGGAGGTATGCATACTAGTATATTTCTAGGTGACTGTAAAAGAAAAATCATACAGTTTCAAGAGTGCGTATGTGGCATGTGGCTCACGGGTGGGTGCACAGGCGTGGACTGTGCAGCGATGGGCGAGTGTGCAAGGAACCGGAGCAGCATTGCAGGAAGGGTGTTTCCTGGGGCCCCCCGCTGGGACTCTAGCTCAGCTGCTTCTCTGTCTTGCTGTCAAAGGGACTCTCAGAGGGCATTCCTACCCAGGACAAAGCGGCGAGTGTGCTCAGCCCCGGCAGAGCCCGCAAAGCCTGTGCCGCCTTGCAGCATCTCCATCTTCATCCACTCCCCTCCCGATTCCACAGAGGACCCAGGAGAAAGCTCAGTTCTGAGCAGATCAATTATTGCTAATAAAATTTAAATTCTGGCCTGGAGATGCTAAGGAGCCCGGGGAAAGAGGAAGAAAAAGGTGGCATGGATTCCAGAGGAGGGACTTGGAGTAGGCAGGTCTCATCGCTGGGAGCCTGAGGCGTCCAGCCCCAGCCTCAGCACCCCCACGTCTGAAACCCAGTCCCAGCACCAAACCCTGAGCCGCCCCATTCGTGTAGAAACCGTGGCTAGGCTGGAAGGCTAAACACTGGGGGGACATGACGCACTGCCAGTCTGCACCCCTGAGAGCAGTGGAGGGCAGCAGCCCACCTTCTCTCCCTTTCTCTGTCCTCCAAGCAGGTGCCCCAACCAGAGAACTGGTGGGGACAGGTCTCTGAGCAGGGTGGCCCCGGTTCTCCTTAGCACCCCTTCCCAGATGTGTGCCATGAGTCCCAAGGAAGAGAGAGCTCTCGCACACCCACACACTAGGCCCAGCTGCCTGGGGAGGCCGTCCACTGTGGCACAGAAGACCCCACTTCTCCTCCGTCTCCGGGTGTTCGGGCTGTGCAGAGCCCTCCCCCATCGAGCTGAGATTTATAAGGCTGCAATCTCTGCCAGAGCAAAGGCAGCCTAGCTTCAATCACAGAACAGGATGCTAAATCCTGCAGCCTGGCCCAGCCATCAGCCTCAGCCACAGGAGGAAGAGTGTGTCAGAGGTCTGGGAGGGCAGGAGCACAGCCAGGGTGGCATCCCACCTGCTCTGAGAGCAACAGCACCTGAGGTTGCGCTCTCTCCCCTTGCCCCGCAGTAGAGGATGCGCTGGCGCCTGTATAGCGACATGGCCGAGACTCAGGGCACGGCAGGGCTGGGAGGGACCTCAGCTCTGCTCCAGGTCTTTGCCGCCCCCATTTCCTCACAAACAAGAAAGCGGAGACCCCTGAGAAAGGGACTTGCGCAAGGTCACCGAGCTCATTTGAGGACACATCAAGATTATTACCGGTTAGGACTTTTGCAAATGGATTTTTCTACAGTTTGGTAGAAAATGTCTAAGACATTTTTTAGAAGGCTTGACAGTGGCCAGCTCCCTCTAATCCACGCTGGTAGAACGCTGATTAAAATTCAGCTGCGTAGCTCCTGCCGGGAAACGCAGTGATACATTCATCATGGAAGGCCTAAGCAACTGCCCCCCACTCTTAAAACAGGGGTGCTGAGCCCAAAGTCCACAATGAGCTTCCTGGAGCTCATCGCCCCACAAATTGTGGGCAGGTTTTTGAGCGTCTGTGTTCTGGACATTTTTCTGAAGAAAGGTTCACAGCTTTAACTGATTTGCAAAGAGATGCACAACACAGAAGAGGTTGAAAAATCATTGCCTTAAAGCATCAGGAACCTAGGCTCGGGAGAAATCAGATTGTGATAATCAGCTGCCAGGCACCTTATCAGCATTCAGAGACAAAAAGGGTTGGCTTCCTTTTTCCTAGATGTATGAGTATATATTTTGCAATATGGAAGAGCATCTATGCTCTAGAACACAAGTCCCTTGAGGGCAGGGTTCTTGTCTATGTCTTTGCCACTCTAAGGTATCCTGCGGGCCTGGATCGGAGCCTGGGCATAGTAGTGCAAATATGAACTTGATTAGTTTGCAACCTGCAGGGTGCTTCTCTTCCCATGTGCACTCCTACTTGGTCTCCAGCAACCACAGAATTACTGTCAACTAGGGGAGCCCTGATGGAAGAACTGCGAGAATTATTGCATAATTCATTGTTGAGCTTCAGGACCTTTTTTGTCTACTGTTCAAGAGTGACCACCCTGGGAACACCAAGGTAGTCAGCCAAACCCCGGGTCCAGGTCTGACGCTGTTTGTGCCATGCATCCGACAGCCCGGCATCTGTGGGAAGCTTGCTGCTTTAGGCACAGCCGGGGAGCTCCAGGAAAGCACAGGCGATATGCTCACTGCCTTGCGGTCAGAGTACCCTGCAAACAGAACAGGACTGGAAAATCCACTGTCTTGGAGCCTGCACCTCGGAGTCTGAGTTCCCAGGGGGGAGTAAGGGAAGAGTTTCACATCTGACAAGGACCAGGCAGGACCCAGCCTCCCGACAGGCTCTGGCCCTTCCGCCTCTCTACAGAGTCTGTTTGCTCGTCCCCTTCTTGGCCCACTTTGCAGCCTCCGCAGCTCAGCTGCTAAACCCACTGGGGATTAGGAAGCTGGGGGCACGAGAGGAGGGGGAGGGCAGCTCGTCCTGGGACAGAAAGAGCTCCGTTCTAGGGAGGGAAGCGAGGAAATCGGGGCTCTGAGGGCATTGGCCGGAACAGCCTTCCTGCCCCTCCTCGGCTTTGCCATGTCGGTTGAACCTCCCCCGTGGAGAGACGAGCTCTGAGAGGCGGTTGTACAGCTGCTGCTTCTGTCGGAGGCTAAAAATAGCCTCCTCTCTGCCCATGTCCAGCGCAGGCTGGGCCAGAGCTCTGAAGAGGACTCGCAGGCAGAGGGGGACGGAAGGTGAGCAGAGAAAAGAGCCCCCAGATGGACAAAGGCCAGGCGAGACAGGAGCAGGGAGGGCACAGACTTGGGCTGAGTCTCAGCTCTGGTCTTCTTTTCTGTCCCAGAAATTCCTTTGGGAAGGGGGCAGGGTCTGTCCTCCCTGGGTTTCTGAGGGGGAAGCAGGCACAGAGAGGGTGGGCGGCTGGCCCGGGTCCCTACTGACACAACACTGTGAGGTGCTTCCCCGGCACCAGACACTGCTTCAACCTCTGTGGATGTAAAAGGAGCCTACGCAGTAGATATTGTTGTTGTTATTATTCCCTTGACAGTTGAGGAAGTGAAGGCCCAGAGACGTCAACTCACAGGGCCAGGAAGTAGGGGCTGGATTCTATCGGGGGCAGCCTGAGTGCAGAGCCCACACCCCCGGCCACGGCCTCGGCCACAGCCCCAACCCAGACAACAGGGCACAAAGGAGCTGAGAAAGAAGAAATACAATTGCAGGGTTGCCGTGCAGGAGGGCAGCCCCAGGTAAGTGGGTACCATGGCCTCAGGGCTCACCTTCTGGAGAGTTCATTATAATCTGGGACACGTGACATGCTCCTGGGCCCATGGCTCTTCAGCCCCTCCCCGGCTTTGCTGGGGATTTTAGCAAATCCCCTCTAGCTGCCCCATTCCCCCTTGCATGCCTGCACATCCCCACCTTCAGAAGAGGTGCAGGACACAATGCCCAGCTGACCCCCAGGACATGGGGCCCCGGAGACACAGAGCATCAGCCACAGCCAGTGGCCCTCACCCTCGGGAAACCACAGCATGGGAACCGGGAGTGGTGGGCAGCTGAGGGCCTTTGGAGCCCGAGTTATTTAAATGCTTAGAGTAAAGCAGATTTGGATTTCACAAAGACAGGGGTGAAGGGGGGAGGATGGAGGGAAGGACTTAGAGGGAAAGAGAGAGAGAAAGGAAAGGAAGGAGAGAAGGGGGAGAAAGAGGGAGAGAGAGGAGTGGGATTCTCAGAGATGACTGCCAGCCTGGCCTCTCTCATCTAGAGGAGACTAGGAGAGGAAGGCCGGTCCTGCCAAGTGAGCTGGAGCAGCAATGGAGACTGAGAACTCGGTGGCCAGGACAGAGCCCTGGTGCCAGTGAGAGGGCAGGGAACAGAGGCAGTGGGGACCATGGCAGCCCAAGGTCACAGGTGCTCGTACACACTGCCTTCGTCTTGCCTCCTCTACTAAGGCCTCTGTCGGGCTCACCTTGCTTAAGGCGAAAGCACACACCAGTCTCCCGCAGAGCCACTAATGCAATTAACGAAATACATTCATAAATCTTGCATGGCGTCTGGAGTGTAGGGGCCAACGCCAGAGATGCTGTGCAGAGAGCTGTCTGACCTCCCCAGCACCGGGGCCTCCCGAAGAACACAGCACATCCCTTAGTAGGACTGCAAGACCCTCCCTTTCCTGCTGAGCCCCATTACGAGGCGGGTGGGGTGGGGTCAGGAAATCAGAAGAGGCTGGGAAGGGGAAGATGAATGTGCCTATGTGTTTGCAGGAGGCCAGGGAGCGGCTCATGCCTTCTAAGCTCAAAGAGAGAGCATTCCACAGAGGCCCAGAGAATCGCCTCTTTTAGAGGGTTATTTTACCTCTGGAGGACCGAGCACAAGAATGCATGAGATCGAGGGCATCTTTGGCAAGGCGGGCATGACTTGGTGGCCTGGTGGCGTTTGCGTGTGTGCGTGCATGCGTGTTCAGTCTGGAAAACTGGTGACTCACTAAAACAGGGAGCTTTCTGATCTGAAGAGCTTATATTCAGCTATTTTTATCTCTTCTTGTCTCTTGGTCCTTTTTTCCCCTTGTCTTTTCAAATGCAGAGCAATCTAGGGGCTGTGAATTCTGTGTGTGGCGGCTAGTTTAAAGCTTGGGCCCGGAGGTGGGCACCCTCTGGAAATGCAGAGATAACTACACATACGTGGTCTCTGGGTGTACAGCAGGTGGTGCAGATATGATATACATTACCATAGTCTGGTGTGTACCTGTGCACACCACGCATACATGTGAGCATGAGTAAGGACAGCAACGTCCCTGGAAAATTCCTGCCTAAACTCTGAGATGTGGGTTGGTGTACAGCTACATGCTGTGCATACTTCACATCTACAACTGCCTCCCCAGCCTAGCCCCCACTTTGCACCACCCACGTGAGCACTCTCACATGAGCCACAGCCACTGTCCTGGCTCTGTCTGGCTCCAGCCCGTGTCTTCTCTCTTCTCTGCCCAGCCACTCATCCAAAATTATGACATCTTGTCAGGAAAGCCTTTCTCTGCTGACCATCGATAGGGAAGCAGGAATGACAGTAACTGGGCTCTCTGCGCAACTCAGCCCAGCCGATCCCAGCCACCTGCCACCTTTGGCCCTGAGACCCTCCTTCCCTAGCCCTGCAGTCACCCAGCAATGTGGGGCCTGGCAACTGCTTGGAGAGGCCGGGCAGGGGCCCAACGCTGCCCTCCACCTGTGAGCTCAGCCCTCTAGCACGGAAAGACGGAGAAGGGAGCCAGAGCTCTGATTGCTGCCCGCCTCAATCCAATGTCAATGTGGGCAGGGAGTGGACTTCATTCTTCAGGGTTCTAGAATGGCACTGGATGCCTGGACCTTGAGGCATCTGGTGTCATGGCACAGAGATGCGCGATTGCTACCCTTGAACAATTATCTCAGTGCTGCTGCTCATCTGGGGACAGGCCTACGCTGCCTCTCTTCCCACACGCATGCACGCCATGCACTCACCCACAGTGACACATGCCTACATGCACACTCTCTTAGAAGACCATGTGAGAGATAACAGGGGGATTCCATTATTACAGGCACCAAAGCAAGCCCTGAGCTCCGCCAGTTCCTCCAGCCTGCAGTTTATGCGCCACTCAGATGCCCCAGCCAAGGAGGTCTAAGTCCAGCCATGTACGGCTCCTTAAGCCGTGTTCTCTGCTGAGGGGCACCTCTGCCCAGGGGAGGGGCACCTGTGTCTCAGTTGCCTGCACAGAGGCACCGTGGTTCCCAATGTCCAGTAAGCGTTGGACATGGGGTCCTGGAGGGAGCGGCATCTGTCTACCTGTCTGCTGCCTCATTTCATTACACTCTACAAACATCTGGGGATCGGGCGCTCTGTGCAAGGCATCCCAAGTTGTCATTACTAAGCAGGGCAAGCCAGAGTCCCCGCCCCCAGATCCCTGCTCCGAGATAGGCTAGCAGGGAGAAGACAGTTAGCTTGCACAATTAGCCAAGACAGAATGTGCCACCCAGGCTGCGTGAACTGCACCGGAGTCATTCTCCCTTCCTCCTGCAGCCTGAGGGCCTTCACGGAGCAGGACAGGGTTTTCTGCCTGGGCCTTGAATAATGAATAGATCCCACCAGGTCCAGGAGGAACTTCTCAGGTAGGGGACTGGGCTGGCATGAGGGTGTGGTGTTGGGAGGGGAGCAGGGCTTGGGGGCAGGAGCCAGAGCTCCCCGGCAGACAGACCTGGGCTGATCCTGCCCTGACTAGTGTCCAGCCCTGCCGCTCTCGCCTCCGGGAGAAGTGATTTTGAACTAACTGCCTCTCTTCTCACCCACCGTTCTTGGATGATCTGGGTACCTTCTGAGTGGGTGCCTTCTAAGCACCTGTAAAACGGGGGTGCAAATAGGCCCTACCTCATAGAGACGTTCAAAGATTAAAGCTGTTAGCACAGCCCTAAGCAGCTATGCACTGCTATTAGCTATTGTTATTAGCCCACTTTATAGGCTGTGACAGTGGTTCTTAACCGATTTTGCCCCCCTGAGGACATCTGGCAATGTCTGGAGACATTTTTGTTGGCACAACTGTCAGGCCTGGGAGGGGGGCTGCTCCCGGCACCTGGCAGGTAGAGGCCAGAGATGCTGCCACGCGTCCTCGATGCACAGGACAGGCCACAGCAGCCTGGAGCCCAGCTCAGAGTGTAAACAGCGCAGAGGTTAAGAAACTCTGGGCTAAAGACGTTCTCCTGAAGGTAGCAAGGGGATCATGATTTTTAAGCAGGGAACGACACGATAAAATCTAAGTTTTAGAAATAAAATGCTGGCAAAGCTGTGATACGACTGGAGAACTCTGTGACTGCAGATACACAGACAGGCGTGACAGGTGGAAGGGAGGCTTGGATCGGCAGGGAGACCAGGAGGAGGGCACGAGTTCAAGCGCCTTGGCAAAAAGAGAATTGAGAGAAGCCGCTGAGGGGTGGGGGGCGGAAGGGACAGGCACAGGGCCAGTCGGGGGACCCTGAAGTTTCTAGCGTGTGGGCTTGGGCGGATGGTGATGCCACCTTTCAACAGCTGATGATGAGAAGGCTCCATGTGGGCACAGAGTCCCCGGGGCCCCAGCTGGGGGAGGCACCTCCCGCAGTCTGGACGTGAGCCAGGCCCCTCCAGTCCACCTCTCCCCGCCAAAGGGCCACCCTTCAAGACAGCCTCACCGTGCCCATCGGTGCCCAAGGGAGGTGGGCATCCACTGTGCCGGTTCTCTCCCCTTTCGCCCCAGCCCCTGCGTGGAATTGACGATGGCGGAGCAAGAAAGAAGGAAGGCCTCCCGAGGAGTCCACGCAGACGAGCCCCAGGACAACGATGACCTTCCCAAGCTCCTGACGGCCAGGCGTGTCTCGCCTTTCCAGTGCTCACCACAGCTGTGGCCACCGTGTGCAGAGAGGAGGGACGGGGAAGCGTGGGCGGCCCTGGGCAGCAGAAAGATGGAGCCGCCCCACAGCCCCGGTTCCGCCGCCCCTTTGACTGAGCTCTGAAGACAATCAGAGGGACGGAGGAAGTCCCAGGCAGTCAGCACACCGGTGGGTGAGCACGGGAAGTGCCCCGTTTTGTGCGCAGTGCTGGAAGACACCCTCCCAAATGTCACAGCTGTAATTGGGAAGGCAAGACTAACAGGCAGACAACAATCGAGAGGCAATTAAAGAGGCCCCTGCTATGGCAGAAAGAGCACTGGAGAGGGGTTAGACCTGAGTTCTATCCCAGCTCCTCGGGCCTGAAGCAGGTCCCCGCACTTCTAAAAGGTCCAGCCAACTCCAACTAAGTTACGATAACTTCTCATCGTTCAAATTACGGCTGGCAGAGGCACTTCTGACTGATTATACTGACTGCCTGGGGCACTGTGTTGAGAAGGATTCTGAGGCAGGGTGCAGGCTTGGCAGGCCTGCGGTGGTCAGTCGGTGATGCCTCTGGTGCGGGCCGCGGGGTGTCATGGCAACACACTGGCTGCTTATTAACCATGCCTGGCTAAGAGCAGCTGACAGAGGTCATTTCTGAGAGCCCCTCCAGCTCTTACATTCTATAATTCTGTGACTTAAATGTCAACTTTCAAGGCACTGGCTGGAAGCACAAGAGGCAAGGAGGAGGAGATCCGTGTGGGCTGGAATGATAGGGCAGGCTCTGGGAGGAGGCGGAGCTTCAGCTGGGCCCCGGGATGGGGGAGTGTGAGTAGCTGCACAGGAGGTGGGAGGACGTTTATGGGCACAGAACTGGGGCTGAGCATGGGCTGTTCTTGGCGCAAGAAGGAGGAGGCCAGCATCGCTGGAACGTGCCGTCTGTGTTTGGCACAATTAAGATTATATACATGAGGCTGGTTATATATAAAAACAAGAGCTCGTATTTACCCAGTGCTTACCATGTGGTAAACCACAGAACACAGACAATGTTCCCACCCTCACACCCAGCTTCGTGGTAAGGACGACTGCTAGCCTTCCCTTTAGAAGTGGGGACAGAGATGTTCCGCGACATGCTCAGGGTCAAACTGCTGGTAGGCAGTAGAGTCCAGCCTTCAGCCCAGAACCTCTCTGTTCTGTTGCCTTCTTGACTCTTAGAAGCTGGGCAGTGAGGAAGCCCAGCAACGCAGTTGAGACCTCAAGGCCAAATTATTCTGAGGTCCAGAAAGAAGATGAGAACAGCATAGCTTGAGGGTGGAAGGCCTTGCCCTAAGTAATCAGTCACAAGAGCAGATCCAAGCCAAGGATAGGGCAAGGTGGACACAGATCCCAGATAAGTGCTGGATCAGTCGAGACCAAGCCCTAAACAGTGTATTAGAAGCAACAAAAAAAGTCCCAGTACTGTGGGGATAAGGCAAGAGGATGTGGGAGGACACGAAACTCCAGAAGGTGACAGTCTGAATAAAGATCTCAATTCAGACAAAGCTGAAACCTTGTCTGGGGCTGCAGGGGCCGGCCATTCCCCACTGCTGTCCCTGCCTGGCACCTGGTGGTGCGCTGGGGAACTGTGTTCTTCCTCCCTCTTTGCCTAGCCCCCCTCCTTCCTTCCTTCCTTCCTTCCTTCCTGTGTTCAGGAGCAGCTCCAGCCTGGACTCAGCTTGGACTCTTGGGATGGCCCAGGAAAGTGCCGGCGGGCATCGCCCTGCTCCCTGGCCCCAAGCAGGGAAGAAACTTGGGTCCCTTGCTTTTATCTCTGCTCCCCTCACCCTGTCCCGCCCACCACCAGCGGCAGAGCCAGCGTGGCTCAGCAGTCTGGGGATGGGTCTGAGCCAGCCCAGTACGAAACTCCCTGGCCTGCCTCCCTCCCCCCACCCCTGCTCTCTTCCTCAGCTGGTCCCGCTCAGTCTCAGACCCCTTGAGTTCCTCCCTTCTGGTTTCTCCACGTGGCCCCCATGGAGCTTCCTGGCCTGGAGGAAGAGCCAGAGCTGTAACACTGGGCTGGAAACCCCAGCAACCAGCAGCTACTCGTATGCCACCGCATCTCCTTGCTAAGCTCTCCCTTTTGTTGCTCAGTATATCCCTGTTGACTGAAGGCCTGATTGTGTGACTCCATCCAAGAGTACTGCTCCTTTCTGGGCCACTGGGTCAGGGCAGCCGCTCTCACTGTCAGGAAATTCGTCCTCACTTCCCAGCTTCATTTCTCCAGCACGGCCGTTCCTTCTTGTTCTGGGAAGCAGCTGCTGAGCACCCTGCCTGCCAGCAAAAGCAATTTCCCATCTTATCCTTTCCAAAGCTTATGGCCCCAGCTCCTTGGACCTGAGGCACAAGAAAGAACACTTTCCCCCAGCAGTGACAAAGGAGGACAAGCCTGTGCTTCCACAGGGTGCCTGTGGCCACCTGGAAGAGACCATCTGGGAAGCGCCACAGCTCCACAGACTCTGGGCTTTGCTATTTCTTCCCAGCGCACCTAGCGGTTCGGTTCCCTCAGCCAGGTGAGTCACCAGCATCCTTGCTCCTCCTGGACCCAACACCTCTCCGCTCCCTTCCCTCCTTCTCTTCGTATGTATCTCTCTCCATTTACACGCGCGAGCGCATGCACATACCCCCACACACGTCATTTCAGATCCTGTCTGGATCTGTCACGGACAGAGCTCGGGCTGTGATAGGCAAATTGGCTTGGGTGTCAGAGACAGGAGACCCAATGATGCATCTCTCTCTGCCTGGAGAGCGAGGAGATAAGAGAGCAGAGACACTGCCTCCGCCAGCCACACAGGCAGGGACGCGGGTCCCCACAGCTCAGACCCACACAGGCACAGGAGTCCTGGGGTACTTGGGGGGGGCCTGACCTCATTCACCCCAACTGATGTTGGAGGACAGGAGGGCATGGAGCCATTCCCTTGGGGTCTACAGAGACAATCTAAGCTCCTTTCTAGTGGGAAACAGCTATGGCCATTAGCCCTCAAGTGCTGCTTCCGAGGGGCAGGGAGGCAGGTCACCAGACCCTGGCAGCTAGGAGGGACGGTGGGGGTGGTGAGAGCTGCTGCCAAAGAGGAGCAGCCACCCTGACGCCATCAGACCTCTGTTTGTTACATAAAGCTCCGGCTGACGTGGTATAAGTAGCGACTAAGAAAACTTTCCAAACTTTCCAAAGACAGTTGGTGATCCTCCACCCCGCGCTGTCAACTGGTGAGAACTACCCCCACAGAGAGCCCAGAGAGGAAGGCTCCGAGCTCCCCGTGGCCCTGACTCATCACACACATAAACACTCCCCAACACTCTTTCCCAAAACAGTTCCCCTCCCACCCATCCACCCTCCTACCGGGGCTGGGTGACAAAAATGAACGCCCCAGAGATCTTGCCAAGTTCTGGGCCAGGCTTAGCCCAGGGAACATGAAATGCCCCCACAGAATGGGAGGAACAGACACCCTCTCCTCCTCCAGAAGCAAACAATGTCCATTTGAAGGAAAATCACCACCTGACCCTACTGCAATCACCATTACCGTATTGTTTTTCAAATAGCTTGGACTACTTTCCCTCAAAAAAAGAGATCAAAGCTCTGTAATCACAAAATATCAGGGCTTAAAGGACCTTAAAGATCATCTTTAGCCCTCTCTCCTTCCCTAATCCCGTGCATCTACCCGTGCATTCCTTCATCTATTCGTTCATCGAGTAGTCACCGAGTTCCTACGATTTGCCGCAGGCGACACAGGCACTGGGGACCAAATAGCCATAGTCTGTTTCCTCAAGGGACTTGTCATCTAGGGGGCGAGAAAGCAGTGAGCAGGCTCGGAGTACGTGTCCCATGCGCTATGGTGGGAAGAGTGCAAGTTCTAGGCGCACCAAGAGGCTGCACCACCCCGCTTGGGGCACTGGGGGCATTCATGGAGGCTTGCTGGGAGGAATTACACCTAAGTTGGACTATGAAAAAGAAGGAAGTTCCTCTTCATTCAGTAAGAGCTCTGTTCACCACTTAGGACGGTGAAAGCCCAGTGTTAGGCATGCCACATGAAGATGAATATAATGTAGCAGTCACCAACAGAGTTTACCTCCTGGTGAAGGACATAAAGGTACAAACGTCTAGAACATACTATACTATGTTCCCAACACAAAAAAAAGATAAATGTTGCAGGTGATGGATATCCCAAGTACCCTGAATTAATCATTACACATTATACCAATGTATCAAAATATGTATAACTATGATGTATCAATAAAAGACCCCCCAAAAACAAAAACAGAATATACTATGAAGCACCAGATAATGCTCCCAAGAGAAGGACCCACAGAGCTCCAGGGAGCATCTAAGAGAAGGCCAGGGGAAACACCCAGTTGGGAGGATAGCAAAGTTCCGTGGAACAAATGGAATGTGGGAATGTGGGTGGATAGGATTTAAAGGCCCCAGTGGAGTGGGGAGGGCATTCTGAGCAAAAATAATGATGCCAGTAAAATTTAAGAACCAGTGATGTGGCTGGGAGTAGCGGCTCACGCCCGTAATCCTAGTACTCTGGGAGGCCAAGGTGGGAGGATCACTTGAGGTCAGGAGTTTGAGACCAGCCTCAGCAAAAGTGAGACCCCGTCTCTACTAAAAATAGAAAGAAACTAGCTGAGCAACTAAGAAAAAATAAAAACAAAATTAGCCAAACACGATGGCACATACCTGTAGTCCCAGTTACTTGGGAGGCTGAGGCAGGAGGATCCCTTGAGCCCAGGAGTTTGAGGTTGCTGTGAGCTTTGATGACACCATGACACTCTAGTCCAGGCAACAGAGTGAGACTCTGTCTCAAAAAAGAACCAATGATGTGCATTTGTGGGAACAGGAATACACTCGTCTGGCTGAAGCACATGAGTGGAAGGAGTGGCAAATACAGTTGAACACAGGCTGGAGTCTCTGGACAGCTCTTACATTTAAAGCAAGGCCCAGAGAGGTTAAGCAATTTTCTCCAGGTCACAAGTTAGTAGAAAAGTAGGTTTTCTGAATTCAACCTCAGCACTCTTTGGACAGGTAACAGACTTCCATCACCGTGCTTGGGGTGGGGGCTGCTGGAGGAGTACTTGTGGTCAACTCCCCCCCGCCCCCAGGAGGGTCTCTGATGCAAAGCAAGGGACCCTGGGCTAGCAATCCATGTCACCCTACCGCTCTCCTACATTTTTTGCACAAGTATGTAAATGCTCTTATGGAGGGTAGCAAAATCACCCTAACAGACTGAGCTAGGGTCTCTCACCTTGGCCCTTGGCCAGCCCAGTTTGAAATACTTGGAATTTCTGTGGCTGTTCTTTCTTCTTCTTCACCCTCACCCAAATACACTGACCAGTGGCTTTTAGTGTTAACCCTTTTTTGTTTTATGTACATACTCAGTTCCGGGCTCACGTCCCCGTGGGTTTATCAGTTTAGACTGCAAGCTCTTTAAATACTGGGACACTGTATACAGAATTCCCTTTGAAGAACTGAGTGCAGAACACCAAACAACTAAGCATTTAAAGGGAGCATTTGGCATTAAAAGGGCGCGTTTGCGGGGAGCGGGGGAGGAATAAGGAACTGTAATAGAAAGAGTCTGCCGCACGGTGGCGCAACGAGGCCAGGGAAACGGCGCGGCGCCCCAGGCAGGCACGGACGCTCCTTCGCCGCCCGCCGCAGTGGCGCTGGCGGGCCAGCCCTGCCCGGACCGGCGCTTGAGGGCTCGTCGCGGGCTCCTGGGCCACGGGAGGGTTCCCAGAAGTGGGTTTCGCTCTTTGCTCTCCTCTGTTTATAAGCCAAATATGAGCGAGAGCAGGGCCCGGGGCACCTGGGGGCGCCCTTGGATCCTGGGTGCAGGTGGAGACTGGAGCGGCTCTGCCCAGTGGCAGCAGGACGTCTGAGTGTGTGCTCTGTGTGCTGCCTTCGCGGGGGACAGATTGGTGGACAGGGGCAAGGTGCTTTTTTCTTCCTCTAATGAGCTTCTTAGAAACAAAGCCGATTCCTGGAGGGAAGCCACACCCTGGCATTTGCTGCTGCCCTGGAGTTGGGTGTTTAATGGGGCTATGGTACCAGAGGGTTGGGATGCTTCCAACAAGCATGGGAGACTGATCATTCCACGTTGCATGTGTATCAAAGTTTCACATGTTCCCCATAAATATGTACAATTATTATATATACCAATGTGAAAAAGCAGCACAGGAGTTTCCTTTCTGCTTTTCATCCAAATCCCATCCTACACACACAGCATGCAAATCAAAAATGTGTCCCACCTCAGTCCATGCCTGTTGTTAAATATAATTCCTACCAATGTCCTTTTGCAAACACTCCTCGATAGCTCGTTGCAAAATGCTGCTAGAAGCACATCTAAGCACAGATGCACACGGATGTGCCTTCATCTCAGCCACGCACCCCACAGGCAGAGCCACTGCGACCCTCTGCACGTCTCCTCCCTCGAGGATCCCGCGGACAGAGTCATGTGTGGATTTTTCTCACTTTTCTCCACACAGAAAGGCAGATGATCTCATGCACACACGCACACAGAGGCCCAAAGGACAGACACAGTGTACTGCAGGGACAGGAATAACAATCCCCTGCTGGTTGGGGGCCCAGCACCATTTGACCTTGGGGTGGGAAGTTTTTTCCCTCCCCTGCATGCTGTTCTGAGCTCTGTGTGGGGACATGGAGGCCGAGGAGGAGAAGCAGCTTCTCAGAGAGTCAGACAGCCTGGACCTCTCCTTCCCGGCTCCGAGGGCGAACAGTGCCGAAGAAGAGGAAGCATTGATTTGGAATTACTCTCTGTGAGGTCAGGAGAGCATGAGGAAGACACACTCAGGAGAAGGAGCCTCAGAAGGGGCCAGGGAGGATTGCCTCAGTCCTTTGAACTTGGCCTTCACGGGGCATCCAAGGGTCAGAGCGCTTGTTGATAGAAGAAAGAGAAGTTATGTGTGTGGGCCTGGGTGTGTGGGGGGCGGGTGTAAGAAAAGGGAGGTAGAGGCAGGCAGGAGAAAAGGACAAACCTGGAGCTGGAAGGAAGGCATTGAGAAAGGCGTGCAGAGTAAGTCAGAGAAGTCAGAAGAAAGGAATATATACAAGGACTCTAACTTAGAAATGCAAGAATGGGGACTTTCATAAAAAGTGAAAGGAAAGGAGTCCGATCTGAGAAGCAAGTAGAGAGAAAGAGGCTCAGGAGCGCCAAGAACCTGAAGCATAAGGGCAGGGGGCAGGGGGTCAGGGAGCCTGTCTGCAAGTCTGTCCGTGAGGACCGTGAGGGCTGCGGCCACGGGAAGGTGGGGAAGGCTCTGGGATCATCTGTCACTTACAAGCACAAGCTCCCCCCCAATCCCGATTAACAGGAATTAAGCGGCATATGGCTAATCCTTCCTGCCACAGCTGTTAATGCTTTTCAGACTCTGCAGAGGGAACCAGGCAGCCTCCTCAGTCTGCAGGCTTCTCCCAGCCTGGCAGGGCTCAGGCCACCCCACCTGCTGCAGGGGGATCCAGCCAGGGGGGGAGGCAGGGAGCCGCTGGAGGCTTTCTCTAAATCCTTGCAGAGACTCCTAATCCTCCACAAGTGTGTGCCATGAGGGGCTCTTCCTTCTTCCAAAGTACGTTTGTGTCCGTATTTTATTTAAATAGTCACAGAAAACTCATGAGGGACAGTGGAACATATTAATATGATATAATTCCCATTAAATATTAGGGAAACAAATCCAAGAGAAGTGAAAGGATTTAATCAGGAACTACTACTCAACAGTGAAGTTTGGATGTCCTTGCTCCCGGCCTAGCACATGGAAAAAATACCGCTCCATGGCTTAGAGTGACCAAAAAAATAAAAAGGAAAGAAGAGAAAAGGAAGACAGGGAAGGAGAGGGGAGGGGAGGGAAGGGCAAGGGAAAGGAGTCGAGGGAGGGAAGGATGAATGTCTGATAGTGGAGCCGAGCGCACCCTGAGCATGTGATGAGAGCTATGTAACTGACACCTGCTAAGCTTTGTCTAAGGTGAGTCTGAGCCGAGGATTCATCCCGGAGAAAGTGCTCCCAGGGAAGTAGCAGAGGAGTGTGGGAAGCAGGTCAGCGAGGGGAAAGAGAGCGCACTTTCCGGCAAAGCCCAGCCTCCGCTGATCCAGAGGGGAGCTCCGAGGGGAAAACTGCTCAGAGTTTGTCCCAACAGGAAGCAGGGGAGCTGCGTTTTCACACATACTCCAGGGGGCGGAAACTGCCGAGCACTCCCAGAGCACAGAGACAAAAGCCTCTAGCGTCCCCAGGCAGTCCTGGAGCAGAGCGGTGGGTGCAGCCTTTCCAAGCAAAGGAAATGGCAGTGGGAGGCGGGGAGGAGGGAGACAGAGCCCCCCAGCAGGGTCAGCTACAGACAAAGCAAACTCTTTCAGATCCTCACTCTGCTGAGGGCTCATCAACTCAGATTTGTAAAACTCGGATTTCTCCCCTTTAGGAGCTCATAGTCCAGCAGAAAGACAGATCATGTTACATACCTACGTTCATAAGGAATGTATGAAATGCTATTTTAGAGATACTTGCAAAATACTTTGGAACACAGAGCACGTGATTGAATTCTGGTGGGGGGGAACTAAACAAACTGGGTTAGCTTCGATCCACACCACTCCCCTGTTAGAAAGTCTTCAATAACACTCCAGCCCCTGTGCACTAAATTTACTAATAACTTAGCATAGCATTCAAGGCCCTTAGCTAATACCCATTCGCCTACTGATTTGGAAGCTGTATATTTCATTTCTATCCTTTTAAGAATTACCTGTAAACATTTAAACTATATGCTTGAATTTTAAAGTTTAAATCTAACTAAGTTTTACTGTCCTCTCAGTTCTCTAAATGTCTTCCAACTTAGTTGTTCATGTTATTATTGTCTAATTTTTTAACTTAGTGGGTTTTTTCTTTTCTTTCTTTCTTTTTTTTTTGTTCTTTTTAGAGACAAAGTCTTACAGTGGCATCATCTTACCTCACTACAACCTCAAACTCCTGGGCTCAAGTGATCCTCCTCCCTCAGCCTCCTGCAGCTGGGACTACAGATGTGCGCCACCACACCTGGCTAACGTTTCTTTCTCTTTTTTTTTTTTTTTTTCTGGAGAGAAGATAAGAGGTCTCTTTCTTACTCAGGCTGGTCTAGAACTCTTGGCCTCAAGTGATCCTCCTGCCTTGGCCTCCCAGAGTGCTAGGATTACAGGCCTGAGCCCCCGGCGCCCGGTCTAGTTTTGTATTTTAATCCCCACGGGTAGGTTAGTATTATTATCATCATGTTAGAGTCAATGTCCACCTGCTGACTAATTGTCACCATCATTTCTTTCATCTCATTGCTTTCTCTGGGGGACAGTTTCCACCTTTTTTTTAAAAAATCTTTTCTTTTAAAGCATCCTTTAATATTTCTCTCAACAAGTAAAGAAGTGATTAACTCTCTCAAATTTCTTGCCTTTACTCTTGAATCATACTTTAACTGGGTGTGGACTCCTGGACTGATTTCTTTTCTCCTTTAGCACTTTGAAGGAATTTTCTATTTTGTTCCAGCTTCTGCTATTGTTGTTGTTTCCTTGCAAATAGCCAATCTCTTCATGGTAACTAACCTTGAGATTTTCCTCTGAGTCTTTGTCATTCTGGCATTTTCTGTTATGTCTAGGAAAGACCCACGTGGCTAGGTGAGACTAAACACCTAAACACCTTCTTTACCTTGAGATATCCTACTTGGGATAGCTTCTTCAAACTAAGGATTCGCGTCTTTCACCAATTCTGGAAAATTTGGAGCCATTACCTCTTCGATTACTGCCTTTGTTTATATCCTTGTTCTCATTTTATTCCACTATAACTCTTATTCTACATTGCACATCTCAACACCCTTTTCATATTTCCATGTCTTCCATGTGTCTCATCCTGGATAATTTTCTAGGCTCTATCTTTTATTTCACTAGTTTTCTTTCAGTCTACTATTTAATTCTTCCATGGAGGGTATCTTGGTTTTGTTTTTGTTTTCCTACTTGTTTCATTTCTGAAAGTTCTATTTGGCTCTTTTTCTCACATACCTATTCTTTTTTCATGCCCTTTTTATTTCTCTATGCTTTCTGGTCCTTTTTCTTCCTAGCTCTTCTCCTGGAATGTGTGCTCCATAAGGAAAGAAACTGTGTCCACATAATCTCTGTACCGAGTTCCCAGTTGGGTACCAGGCACAAACACAATATAATGTTTGCTGGCTGGAACATTAAATGATGAAAGATGATTATCAAAGATTATACTCTAGGATTTCTCTATCTTTAGGAAGGAAATTTCCTCAATCATGCTAAGCACAAAGGTATTCTTTTATTCTTAAAACTCTTTAGAGTCGTTATGACACCTATGTGAATGTACTTTTCTTTTTCTTTTTTTTTTTTTTTTGAGACAGGGTCTTGCTCTGTTGCCCAGGCTAGAGTGCCATGGTGTCAGCCTAGCTCACAGCAACATCAAACTCCTGGGCTCAAGCGATCCTTTTGCCTCAGCCTCCCAAGTAGCTGGGACTACAGGCATGTGCCACCATGCCCGGCTAATTTTTTCTATATATATTTTTAGTTGTCCAGATCATTTCTTTCTGTTTTTTTAGTAGAGACGGGGTCTCGCTCTTTCTCAGGCTGGTCTCGAACTCCTGACCTTGAGCAATCCGCCCACCTCGGCCTCCCAGAGTGCTAGGATTACAGGCGTGAGCCAGCGCACTGCCAAATGTACTTTTCTTTACTTAACATTCCAGTGTGTTTATTGACCCACACTGTGCAGTACACCGTAGGGTTGTGTGAGATGAGGCCCTCCCGGATTCATGGTTGGAGGGTAGGATGTGGAAATCGCAACTCTCCTATGGTACGATAGACAACATTGTGTTTGCCATCATTTCATGCATCAAGAGGACCGTGTTTGTTTGGAAGAAAATGTTTATTAGGCCTATGTGGAAGAGCGACTAAGGCTCCAGGGAGCTCGAGAATGGCAGAAGCTGCTCTCAGGCAGGCCAGGGCGGCATTTTGCTGGTTGAGGCCGCGGGGGAGGGAGAGAGGAAGACGGTGGAGGAAGTGAGAGGAAGGAGGCCCAGTGTTTCCCATGATGCCAGGATGGTGGGAACCTGCCCACCATGGGGTTAAAAATAAAAAGCGTCCTTACCAAATTATGCTAAGATATTGGGAAATCTGTAATTATAGCGTGACATTTAACAAAACTTTTCCAGGAATTATAGCTGAAACAAAAAAAAGAAAGAAAGAAAGAAAAGAAAAGCAACCACAGATAATGAAGTTTTGAGTAGCATAATAAATTTAACTGAACAGATACATATTTAGAACCCTATACCTGCTACAGAATATACTCATTTTTTTAAGCACACATGACACATTTAAAACAATTAACCATTACTAAGCCATGAAGTCAGTCTCAACAAATACAAAAGCCCTGTGAGCACTGCTTTTGTACAGACCTTGTTCTCTGATCACAGCAACACAACCCCTACTCCTGTAATACTGAGAAACTAGTCAAGCAGACTTCTAAGTGATGAATGATCAAGCAGAGATCATAAATGCAATTATAAAATACTTGAGACAGAGTGACAATGACAACAATGTATGCCACGATTGTGAGATGCAGCTAAAGCAGTACTTAGGAAGTATTGCAGCCTCAAACATATATTAACAAAGGAGGAGGCTGAAAACAATATTAAACTCTAGAAGTCTGAAGTATTAAGAGAATTACAGAGAAAATATAGCATTACAATAGAATGCAATTAAGTGTGGGACAGGTGTATGCACAGTGTATTACAGAAGGATAGAGGAGGCCACCTAAACCATCTTGGAAGGGACAATGGGGTCAGGAAATTCTTCCATAAGGACGTGATGCTTGAAGTGGCTCCTAGAGGACATGGTGGAGTTAGGAAAATGACCAGGCTGCTAGGGAGGGTAATACAGCCAGAAAGGACCACACGGGCAACTGCAGTGGCTTGTGGGAGCCCAGTAAGTTTTAAGAAGTACGACTAGCTCAGTGTAACTAGATTCAAGGGGATAGAGGAGGAGGTAGGTAGTATGAGATGCTGAAGTCATGATGCTTGTGAACATGGGACTTGTTTTCCGGTCATACTAAGGGATCTTAACTATGTTCTGAAGGTGATAAGGGGCCATGTAAGAATTTCAAGCAGGACAACATGAACAGAGGCGGGTTCTGCAGAGCATCAGAGTCTTATATCCATTCGTTCCAAACATTTATTGAGCATCTTTTTTGTTCTAAGCCTTGTACTAGCCACAATTTTGAAAGGAGAAGTCTAGATACAGAAATAGCTGCCTACAGATCATTTTGACAATCCTGATGAAAAATGAGGATGCAGTCAGGGTGGCGCTGCTTCCTGTGGGGAGTGCACAAGGAGAGTCTTTGTGTCTCAAAGCTTAGCAGAGCTCCCTATTTCCTCCCTGTGTTCTGTCCTGGGCAGCAGCTAGTGCAAGGCCTGGGATGCACAGACAGTGCAATCCTAGGAAATAATGCCTGGCTGGAAAACAACACATTTCCTGGAAAGAATGAAAGGACCAAGGCGTGATCCTGGAGCGTAAAGGGTGCAGAAATATAGGTGCTCTTAGGGGATGGGTGATCCAAGTTGTCTGTCCTTTGTAGGGCTGAGGTGGCCATCCCCACAGGAGTAGGTCTCTGCTAAGCAGCGTGAGTGCTTTGAGGATTCTGACATCACCCAAGAGGACCAAACGCATCCACTTCTCCTGATTCGAAATTTTGTGGGAATATAATTCCATGGGATTAAAGAGAAACTATGGAATCTTATCCAGAGCCCTTGTCCACTTGCTTAGGGGCATGATGTTGAATAATCTCTGGGGAAAAGGTTTCCTGTGGGATAACCCTCATTATGTTAGAGATCTGGGAAATGGGGCCAAATGCCCCGCTTGCCCCCTGCCATTTCCAGTCCTGGAACAGAATATCCAGAACCTCTGTAGTGACAAACACAAAAATCGCCCTCCTCATCCCCGGAAAGGTCTGAGCAATACAAGTTATCATGCCAAACCCCTGGGCCCAGTGTCCTCAGGAAGCGCTGCAGTAGGGGTTGACTCCAGCCAGGGATCTGTGTAAGGTGCAGGATTCTGGTAGCACAGGAGACTCCTGCTCTCTCTGGTGCTGCCGGGTAGTAAACACTCTATGGTGCAATTTGTGTGAAGAGAAAATTACCTCTAATTGGAAGGCTGGAATAAAAAGACCTCCCATTTGTAAACAGAGGAATTGGGGCATCCTGGAGACACGTAACTATAACTGGAGCTCGACACAGCAGGTACCTGTTTGCCCTCCTGCCCCACCCTGAGATCACCTCCCCCACCCCTTTGCTTCAAGCCAACTCAGGCAGCACACATGTCCTCGGGGCTCATCACTGTCCTTAACCCTGGGGCACAGTCTAGGAAAAGAGTTTCTCACCTCTCCCCAGTCCAGCGTGAACATTCAGCAGATCAAGTGAAGGAAAAAAAAGTACTGGTCTGTTTTATGTCATCACTCATGTCCCTCCTGGAGGGTGTCTGGGGACTGTTGTTTACTAGCTATCTCAGACACCCCATCTCTGGTGTCTGCAGGGGGGCACCCAGCCGAGCCTTGCTTCTCCACATCCTCTAAGAACAAACTGAGGCAGACACCCTGACAGAGGCAGTGTGGGTGACATTCTTCACTAGGACTTGAAGTTTGTAATTCTTAGGGACCTCAGCTGTGGGGAAGCAAATTCTGCGTCAAGGGGCTTCTGTTGTGCATCTTATTGTCCACTCTTGGTTATTGTGTTGTGTTTTTATATGCACTGGTGAGAAAAGAGGCTCTGACTGATGGAGGTGCCTCCAGGACACTTAAATTTCTGCCCTAACATAAGTGGGTGACTTTCTTTACCCCCTGGCATGTATGATATGCTTACACACACACACACAAGCACATAAACATCTAGGCTCCTTTTGGTTGACAAAATGTGAAAGGTTTATTAAACAGCTCCTTATAAAGGCCTCTTTCTAGGAAGCCACTTGAAAAACATTTTGCATTAGTATGAACTCTGTCAACCAGACCACTACAAAGGAGAGGAATATGCAAATGAATTGAGCTGAACTCAATGAATTGAGAAGAACTTTCCTTCTTCTACAGAACATAAGCAGCATATATTACTGGAAGAAATGGAAGTTTTGTCTGCTACTGTTTCCTTAGATGAGTGCTGGAGGGGTTTTCTTATTTAAATAGAATTCTAGAGATACTTTGAAGAGAACGAGCAGGGGATGATAGTTGGGGTAAAAAGTGGCAGAACATAGTTGAAAACACTGGGAGGAAGATAGAACTTGAAGGGAGGAGGATTGGAACAGCAGAAATGTAACCAGATCTTTGCTGAACCCTGAAAACAAATGCTTTAACGGATGGACTCCGGGGTCAGAGACTTACCTCAAACGATCCCATTTCTCTCAAACTGTGAGGGTTGACTTCAGATGATTGTATAATGGTACAACGAAGGAACAGAAACCACAACGGTGTTACTTTTTAAGAATATAGTCACACAAAGAAAATAAACACACATGGATATAAAACTCCCTCCCTCTTTGCTTCTTATCCCCTCTGCCCACCCCCCCAGAGTGGAGGTCCTTTCCTTTATCAAAGCTCTCCAGGAATATTGCAACCATTTTGCTTGATCTGAACGAAAATACTAGAAAAGGAAAGAAGCATAGGTAATAAACATTTCTTGAGCACCCAGTATCTTTCAGGTGTTAATTTCACATGATCTTCACAATGACCATTTGAGGTGAGTATTATTATCCCTATTTTACAGACAAAGAATCTAAGATTTAGGGAAGTTAAATAACTTTCCCAAGTTCACAAAAAACAGAAAGGGAAAGGGTAAAAACCTACCTAACAGGTACAATGAACACTATTCCGGTGATGGACACATTAATATCCCTGACTTAAGCATTATAAAAGTTGTCCGTGTACCAAAAACATTTGTATCTCCTTAATATTTTGAAATAAAAAAACCCAAAACAGACTCCTCAAGTCTGCCCAGAGGCAAGTCTCACCGGAAACCCCACTATTTGTTGCCACTTGATTTGCACTTTGTGTTTGCATTGAAGAGTATTGCAAGCGCTTTTGTTTAAGCTCCGCACAAGCGTATTTAGTTCCCTGAGCTTTTGAAAGAAATGTATTTCTCCTTTGTAAGCCACACATTAGAAATAAGCATACCCAGATGAATATGCTGTGACAGAGACACAGACTCCTCAGCCTGGCTCACGGAATACTTCCAGAGCTTTGCTTCTGGCCTCATTGAGCTCTGATTCCCTTCTGAACAGTGACAGAGCTCTCCAGGGAACAATGCAATCCTAAAGAGGAACAGACACATGTGTCCCGCCCTGCCCTACTGCATCCCTAGTTAGACTTCCATTCCAGGATCATGTCTTAGCCACCAGTAATGACATGCGGAATCCATGTGTGGAGGAAAGCAATGTTTTACAATGAAGCACCTGCCATCCACTCTCCTAAGAACCTCTGCCCCTTGTAGAATATTCATGCAGCCTTTCTTTATAATCTCAGTCTGAGTTTCAAAAGATTCCCTAGCAGAGAAGACCATCTAACAGACAGACTATTACACAATGCAGACACAGGAAATTCAGTGGGAGAAAAGAGGCACTGGTTTCTGAAAACTGAAGTCTGTCCACAGTCAAACACCGTCTCACATTTCCCAAGTAATCAAAACAGTTCCCTCAGTTAGGTAAATATGCCTGGCCACTTGACCAGGAGCTAAGGAGAATAGAAGAGAAAAGAGAACAGAAAAAAATGTCAGTGGATCTAAGAAGAATTTTCTTCTTTTCGATTTCTCTATTTTGTGTTTGATGAAGGGAGAGAGGCCACCACTATAAAATAACTTTTACATACTTTACTTGCGACTTTCAGGTACATGGTGACCTGAAACACAAAGAAGGTTTCGGAAAGAAAAGAAATCAAATCATAATAGGTGAATGAGTTTTTTTATATAATGTTAATCCATCTTTATGAGATTTTTGAGAAGGTAATTAATTCACACAAAGTTTTGAACAATTATAAAGACTTAAAAGAAGATTATATAGTGATGAAAGCTGAATAATATCTTTGGCAGCAACCTCAATCTATTTCATGTTTCTTGGCATACACACACACACACACACACACATATATGTATAAATCAAGTATATATATTATCTACAAACATTCTTCTATGTCGCAAAAAACTAAAAATACCAAAAAATGTAGAATGATTGAATGAAAAATTGAAGTCCTTAAGTTAAACATTAAAAAATATTAGTTGAGACTGCAAACTAGTGCAACCTCTGTGGAAAGCAATATGGCGATACCTTAAAGAGATACAAGTAGATCTACCATTTGATCCAGTAATCCCATTACTGGACATCTACCCAAAGGAACAAAAGACGTTCTATAAAAAAGACATCTGCACTCAAATATTTATAGCAGCACAATTCACAATTGCAAAGATGTGGAAACAACCTAAGTGCCCATCAATACATCAGTGGATTAATAAAATGTGGTATATGTATACCATGGAGTACTATGCAGCTATAAGAAACAATGGTGATATAGCACCTCTTGTATTTTCCTGGATAGAGCTGGAACCCATTCTACTAAGCGAAGTATCCCAAGAATGGAAAAATAAGCACCACATGTACTCACCAGCAAATTAGTTTCACTGATCAACACCTAAATGCACATACAGGAATAACATTCATTGGACGTTGGGCAGATGGGAGAGGGGAGGAGGGGATGGGTATATACATACATAATGAGTGCGATGCGCACCATCTGGGGGATGGACACGCTTGAAGCTCTGACTAGGGGAGGAGGGCAAGGGCAACGTAACCTAAACATTTGTACCCCCATAATATGCAGAAATAAAAAAAAAGAAAAAATGAGTATAGTAAAACAAAAACAAAATACTAATTAAAAAAAACCACCCCTCCAAATACTAATTAAAGTCAAAATAATTGTAAAAAAATTAGTTGTTGAAACTCTGGCATATTTTACTAACAATTATGCCCAGAATTCTGTTGTTACCATGTTGTTTCTGGGAGCAACTTTCTATACTAGGGGATTCACTTTCTATACTAGATAAAATAATAGAAGCTTTTCAAGGATTTTCCACAGTTTTAAATGACACTTCAAATTCTCCTGTCCAATTTCAGGTTCATTTTATTCTTCTCTTCATCTTGTCTGCTGGTCCTCATTATATTCTGCTTCATTTTTCTTCCCTAGTCTTGCAATCTCTTAATATTAAAAAATGAGAGCAAAAACTTAGCCTGCTTTTTTGCAGATTAACCTGTTGGGTATACCATCATGCTTTTGATCTATCACAGACACAGATTATGTTTATTTTAGCAAGACATTGCTTTTACGTGCTGTATAATGTATGTCTTGATTATGTTTTAAGCAAATTTCAGCGCTTTTTCCTTCCATCAAATCTGGAATCGGGGGCCCAGAAGATGTAAAGGCAATAATGCTTCCAAGATAACTGGGCTGCATCCGTATTTGTAAAATAAGGGACACTTCATTTCCCACATTTTAACAGAGTGTTCCTTCTCTGACCTGTAGTGATGTTTTTATTCTACAGCTATAGAAATGTACCTCGCCCCACTCTTGAACATGCTTCCTTACTCTCTTTCCACAAGTTCCTTGAAAGAGACCCCCTGGGCCCGATCCAGAGCATCGCTGCATCCATAGCAACCAGACTTCAGCTTCCTCTGTCACCATGGTGCCGGCTCGGCCGGGCCTGGTGGTCGCTATGGAAACTGGGGGCGGGTCGCAGGGTCTCGGCAGCGGGGCGCATGCGCGCGGGGACTACTGTGCGCCGCGCGGCCGCGGGTCCCTCAGCTCCCCTCGACATGGCGCTGAGGCGGCGGCCAGGACTCCGGCTCTGCGCCCGATTGCCCGGCTTATTCCTGTTGCTGCTTTTCAGGGGTGAGTTTGTGCGTTTCTGCCTTGGGAGACTAGGGTCTGAGGGTAAGGGAAGCAGAGCGGGCCGAAACGGCTGGAGCCAGCAGGGGCGGGAATAGAGGTCCCGGCTCCGAGGTCTCCGAGGGTCCCGGGCCGGAGGGGCGGGGGCCCAGGCGGCAGGGGGTGGGATCCGGGCTTGGTTCGGGGCAGGGGCCCGTGGGAGGCCCAGGCGGCTCGACCCTGGCAGGGGTTAGTCCTGGGCGAGGGGCCCGTCCCGGGGAGTGGGTCTGTCCCGGACGGTGGTCCAGTCCCGGTGGCAGGCTGATCCCGGGCGGTGGTCTGACCCGGGCGGGGGACCCTGTGCCTTGCGGCGGGCTTATTCCCGGTGGTGGGCTCGACTGGGGCGGTGGGCCTGTCCCGGGCAGGGGAGGGGCCTGACCCGGCGTGGGGCTGATTCCTGCTAGTGCACTCATCGCGGGCGGTGGGCACGGCCTCGTGGAAGGACTGCGGCTCCTGCGGCGTGGGCTTGGGAACTTGCTAGAAGACGCTGCAGAGCCGTGCCTTGCCTAGGAGGAGTGGACAGTGAGGGAGGGGCGTTGCGAAGTACCAGCGAGGCAGAACTCAGGGGCTTGTCTGGCTTCTTGGTCACAGCCCTCTGGCGATCTGCTGTTAATATATGACTCTTGCCATAAACAAAGGAACTGCTTTCCCTTCCTAGAAGTAAAACGCTTGGATATCAACCTTTTTTGTCTCCAGCCTGGCTGAAAAGACCATACAGACCTGGAAATAGCATTTGGGCCATTCGATCAAGATACACTCATAAACTTGGGAGTTTTGTTCTTTTTCTTTTCCATTGTTGGAATTCTCATTAGATCTGCATATCCCTGGACAGTTGGACGGGAGGACTAAAATAGCTGATACTTAGCGAGCATATCCTGTATACTGGGCACTTCCATTATCTCATTTACTCCTTAAAACAACTTTTTGGAGTGAGTTTTATTTTATTTATTTATTTTTTTATCTGAATATGGCATAAACTTTTCCTTTTATTCCTAAGTTATTTCACATTGCCAGTATACCCTTTTTAAATAAATAGGACGTGAAAAAATGCTTTTTAAATCTCATCTTTTAAATGTTTACAATCTTTTTTCCTTAATATGCTTGGTAAAATTAGTCTTGAGGGGGATTTTATTAACGCATTTTCAGAGTCAAGTGAAATCTACTTTCCAAGGCTGGATTCTGAGTAGTGAAGACTCAAATTCATGTCTACCTTAAAGTATGACACCACACTTCTTCCCTGGGTGGGCATCTGCTGGTAACCAGACCAGGACCTTTTTCAGTTCTTAGGTCATTTTATTGTTTGGCTTAGTTGTCACTGTCATCCCTTGATGTTTTCCGGAACATGCAAATGAAAACACGAAAGGACTGCTCTGGAGTGAGGGTGGATAGACTTAGGAAAACACAGCGTTCCTATGTTTGGTGCTCTTTCTGATGGGATGCTCGTGACGGTGGGAGTAAAAAGTGAGAGTCTGGGTCAGAAGTGCTAGAAACAGGGCTCTGTGACAAAAGATGAGTTTCAGTGTGTAGATGGTGTCCATATACTTTGCCTGAAAGTGATTTCCAAAACCAGATGTGGTTGGAAGATATAAGTGATCAAAGGCTAGGCAGGGGACAAGGGTGTCAGGAATGTCCAGCACGCGCTGTGTTGGTCATACTGACACTGTCCTATTCACCAGCCTGGAACAACTCCCTATTGTTGAAACTGTCTGTTCACGTGAAATTTTGCAGTTTTTATTGCAGCAACATTTGGCAGTTTAGTTCAGGAATGAGTTTCAACTTGGTAGTTTGTTAATAAAACTAGAAAATGCTAAGAGCTTCACATACTCTTAACCTCAGATTTTGTTCTCCCTGAGGGGCTAGTTTTGTGGCTTCTGGCTACTAAGGGTTGGAATTTACCTGCAGAGAATAGTAGTAAGGATCAAATTCTGCAGACTAGGACTAATGACAAAGAATCAAGATTATAGAATGTATTGAACCACTTTGAAGGTGTATAGCTACCTTTTTTCGTAGGGGGCTCTTTTTTCATTATTTGGTCTGTATCCTAAGCACACTTTAAAACTTTATTCTTCCACAGGTCTTAACAACTGTGTTTTTAAATTCTTTGTGATTATATTTTCAATTACTATTATTATTATTCTCATTTAAAATTTTTCGGTTCCTGATATAATAGCAGAGATTTCTTTAGCAGTTGCCCTTTGCCAGGCTCTCTTATAAAAATTTAATATATATTGATTCATTGAATCTTTTTTTTTTTTTTTTTTGGAGACAGAATCTCACTCTGTTGCCCGGGCTAGAGTGCCGTGGCGTTAGCCTAGCTCACAGCAACCTCAAACTCCCAGGCTCAAGTGATCCTTCTGCCTCAGCCTCCCGAGTAGCTGGGACTCCAGGCATGTGCCACCATGCCCAGCTCATTTTTTCTATTTTTAGTTGTTTGGCTAATTTCTTTCTATTTATAGTAGAGACAGGGTCTCGCTCTTGCTCAGGCTGGTCTCAGACTCCTGAACTCAAGCGATCCTCCCGCCTCGGCCTCCCAGAGTGCTAGGATTACAGGCCTGAGCCACCACGCCTGGCCTGAATCATTGAATCTTGATTACAACTCTGAGCAGTTGTTACTATTATTTTGCCTGTTTTGTAGACAATGAAATAGAAGTATGGGAGATTCAGAAATTTGCCCAGGATGATATATATGGAAATCTTCCATTATTTATGTTAATCCAAGTTTTGGTAGTTGTATTATTCCATTTAACAGTGGAGTTCTTATCGGTTTAACCAAAAATTATCAAGTGTTCAGAGCCATGTAGTTTGTATATCAAATATTCTTTTGTTGAATTCATGACAGGTGCAATTCACCTTTACAAATGTTATGCTTCATGTCTTTTTGAATGATTATGTAGTAATTACTGTTAAGTTTCCAAATCTTTGAGGTCCCAGAGAGAAGTGTTATATTTAAAATTAAAACAGTAACAGTTTGCATTTTTGGGATAAGACAATTTGTGTGCTGAAGCATATCAAAATCTGAAAATAAATATTTCCAGGAAATTTTTGAAAAACAACTTCTTCCTTTTGTGTTTGTTTGGACTACTGAAACATTTTTTTGGAATGGCATATTTTTTTATGTTGTTTTAATTTTTCTTAATCATCTGACAGATATAATCATTGTCAGACTTCTGTGTGTGTTTCAAGAAAAACAAAGAACACCTGCCTTGAAAGCATGTAATACTTCATATCAGCTGCTCATTCCCAAATGACTTGTCGATGGGCATTTGTTCTTGAGTGCTTCAGGCTGGGGAGACTGAATGGATACTAGAGATACTTAATTATAGTAATTGCAGTATTACATCCAGACAGAATTATCATTCACACAACTCTTAAGCTCTGTGAAACTTGCTCTTAAGGCAGCCTCATAAGGTAGGTTCAATCAGTTCTTTTGGAAGAAATGAGACTTTTATCAAGCATATCTTCTGAGATGGCCACATAATGTAACAGAAGCAGCTATGGATTTAGTACATTCAACTAGCAGCTGTTAGAGATGTGATATTAACAAATTCCTTCTCCATAAATTCTTTGAATTTTTTTAAAGCACAAGTGGGATAAAAGAAAGGAAAATCTGTGTGAATGAAATTAGAATGTGTGGAGTGTGCTGAACGATGCCCTAATTATGAAGTTGGATTCTCTTTTAAGATACGTTTATAATTAGGTGGTGCAAATGTGATGCTATTAGGGTTGAATACAAATTTCACATCTTTGTATGTACCCTCTGAATTCTAGCAGTATATGCAAATAACTCCACTGGAGTATAAAGAGATCCTGAAAGAAAGTTTTGGTAAGCACATTCTTTTACACCTAGTTTAGCAAGGACAGTATTCACTATGGTACTCTATACAGAGAGCTAAAGCCTCAATTTAACTGTCTCTTGCCACTTGTGGCACACAGAAAGCTTCCTGAGAGCCCTTGTCTCTGATGTTCGCTGAATACTGTAGTATTTTGTGTTGGTGTGTTTTCTTTGCTTTTAAGTAGTATCTATTATGTGATATATATTATATTTCCCATGAGTAGTTAATATGTACAGCAGAGGTTTCAGTGCTGCTGTATAGAAACATCAAACTATTTAATAAAATTAGGACTATATAAACATTTTTCCTTATGTCTTCTTTCATTTTCAGAGTATCCCAAGGCTTCTGTGGTTCAGCCTTCTTTCTGCAAGTTATTGCCAAAGTCAAATTCTGCCGTATCCATGCTGTGTAATATATCTGACAACCTCAGCTCACAATTATCCTTCCTATCTCTAAATAAGCACAGATCTCAGTCCGTAGTTCATTTCAGCACAATAGATATTTATTGAGTGTCTATGGTATACCAGGCACTGTTCTCCATGCTGGGGGTGCAAAATGTATAAAGCATCCCCAGCCCTTGAAGAACCAGGGTGACAGCATGCTGAATTACATTGGGCTTTAGTTGTTGGGTGTGTCAGTATCTGTATCACTGTGTCTTCTCGGTGATATTAAAAATGTGTTGGGAATAGAGGCTGAATTTAATTTCTTTTCAGAGGTGACTCTGTTAAATATTCAGTTTGTCTTTCTTTCTCACTTGAAAGTCAGTTAACATTTCTTAAATATTGCCTATGTATCTAGACATTTTTATGTATCTTAATTCCAATGGCCCTAGGAACTTCTGGAAATTCTCAGTTTCTATTACACTAGTTGCTGTGAAAGAAGGAGAATTGGTAAGTATTTCTCGACTTGGTTTAACTTCAAAATCTTCTTTCTGTCATCTACTTTATGCAGTTACAAGGTTAAGAAGGAGAAAAGATGGAGAAATGCTTATGATATAATTTAAGTGTCGCAAGCTGCAGGTATACCGGTATATAGTGTATGATTACAATTACACAGAACATCTTATTCTTACGGGAAATGAATGGAAGAAAATGAACAAAAATGCTGGCAGGGTCTGTTTCTGAGTGGTAGGTCTTACGGCTTATTGCTTACTGCTTACTTGTTTTCCTGGCTGATTCTTTTATTCTTTCGTTTGTTTTCCAAGTGTTCTTTAATGAGGAGGATATTTTTTGTATAATGAAAAAAATTGCATTTTGTTTTGGATTCCAGTAGATACAATAGTGGAATTTAAAATTTGGCACTGGTAATGGAAAAACTTCATTTGTTTAGTTTAACGTGGTAGCATGTGGATTGTGCCTTTTTCTAGCTTCTTAATGTCAGCCACGGTGGATGAAGGAGGGGCTGACTTGAAGCTCAGTTGTTTGATCATGTGTTTTTTGTGACTCATTTGCGAGATTAGTTGTCACTGGCTTTTGCGTGGAGGAGTCGGCTGCAGCATCCTCAACAAATGGTTAACCAGAAAACTGAAAGAGAGCTGCTAAGGGTACCGACCGCTCCCCTTCTTTTGGAACAAACAAAATAATCTGAGTTAATGCCTTGGTTCACCTCTTGATAGTCAGTGGACATTTATTGAGCACCTACTGTGTGCCAGCTGGGCAACCCCTGGAGGATCTCTGTTTTTTTCCTCTTGGGCAGTAAAAATACAGGGTCAAATTGACTTCCGTTGGAAGTAGACTCTGAAAGATGTTTCCTGAAGTGAGCTGTCAGCTGATGTACCCTATCACTTCTTTCTGCCCAACATGGACTTCCTTGTTGTATGTCTTTCTCTAAGGAAAATATTTAATGTCTTTAGAATGAAGTACAGCTGTCTGGAGGCTTACAGAGAATGCGGCAAATCCTAAGACAGCTGCATGTCGGGTTTTTTTCCCTCCGTGTTTTTCCTCTAAAGCGTCTCTATCAAGGTACTAAAACTTTTAATCAGCCAATTCATATTTATTTGGCAGTTTTCTGTTTTTATGGCCATAAAGCTTTCCATGGCAAAATAGGGAAATTTAAGAAAATGCTTTCCTTACCAGGAGGAACATACAGTTTATGTAGTTAACTAACAGAGCAGCATCAGGGTAAATATTTTACGTGTTTAGAAGTGAGAGCCCTCACTCTGGGTTGGCCTGGCAGAGGAGAATTTCAAGAAGTAGGTGGACTTTTAGGGATAATTTTGATTGACATAAATGCAGAGTTGGGGAAATGGGGATGGTGATAGCCATTAAAGTGGAAGAAATAATATGAACAAAGGCCCAGACTTGGAAATGCAGATGTTGTGTTTTGTGACCAGCAAGTTATTATTGTAGTGATAAATAATAACAGCTACCAATTATTGAAAACTGTGTGCCAGGCATTGTGCTGATTGCTTTACCTGGTGTCTGAGTGAGCTTGGGCTTCTGTGACAGAATACCACAAACTGGGTGGCTTAAACAACAGACATTTGTTTCTCACGGTTTTGGAGCCTGGATGCCTAAGATCAAGGTTCCTGCAGATTTGGTTCCTGATAAAGGTCCTGTTTTTGGCTTGCAGATGACTGTGTTCTCATGTGGTGGACCGAGAGAGAGCTCTGATGTCTCTTCTTATAAGGGCACTAATCCAATGAAGGGGCCTTCATCCTCATGATCTCATCTACACCTAAATACCATCACATTAGGGGTTAGGTTTTCATCCTATGAGTTTCAGGGGGACACAAAACATTCGGTCCATAGTACCTGAACTATCTTAATTGATCTTTTGTTTTGTTTTGCTATACCATCTAGTTTTATATAATTAATTGGTCTTAGTAGTCACTTTTATAGGTTTCATTTTGCAAATACTGCATCTGAGCCTCTGGCAGGCTAATTACCTGGCCCAAGGTCACAGTTAGTAAATTGAGGCGCCAAATTGGCCATCAAAGAGAACTTTGGCAAGTAACTAGATTGTAAAGCACTTTAAATGCCAGGCTGAGAAATATGGACTCTATTAGGTAGGGGGTGGAGAGACTGTGGCCTTGGGGCCACATGTAGCCTTCTGAATCTGTGAATGTGTCTTTTTGACTGAATCCAAATTTTACAGAACAAATCCTTTTATTAAAAGGGGTACAGCAAAGAAAGATGAAGCATTTCTTCCCTCCTTTGGTGCTTAAAAAAGAACAATCTTAAAATCAGAAGGCTGCAGGTTCCCCACCCCGGCCTGGATACATAATTTTAGGTTGACAGTTATTTAGTTTTAGAACTTGGACTATATATGCTTTCTGGTTTTTATTATTGCTGTTGTGAAGTCTGTAGTTATTCATATCTTCAATCTCTTCTAGGTTTCCTGTCTTCTCTCCAGCTATTTTAAAGATCCTTTCTTTGTTTTTGGCATTCTGAAATGTTGCTGCAAGGTATAAAGGGTGAATTTCTTTTCATTTATTCTACCTGTTATATGTTGTGCTTTGTGTATCTGTGAATTTCTTTCTTTCCTGAGAATTCGCAGGTATTATCCATTCAAATATTGTCTAGCTTCTATTTTCTTAATTTTTTCCTTCTGAAACTCTGATTAAACATATTTAACGGTCCTCTATCCTAGAGGACCGTTAACCTTTTTGTCATAAGTTCATGTTCTTGTCTCTTGTTCTGTTCTGGGTTTCCTATTCATTTTTGTTTTACAGCTAACTACTACTGCTTTCTGCTATATCTAATGTATTATCTAACCAATGCATGAACTTTTTCTACCAATTATGTTATTTCTAAAATTTTGCTTGGTTCTTTTTATAATCTGGTCTCTTTGCTTGCTTAGTTTCACTCCTTTTTAGATTTTTAAAAATAGTTTATGTACAGCTATTTTATGTTCCATGTCTGGTATTTCAAATATCTGAAGTTCTTGGGGATCTAAATCTATTGTTTGTTTTTCCTTATGACTCTCAGATATGGTGGTTTGTTTCTTTGCTTGTAAGCTGATATTTGGTTGATCCTAATCTCTGAGTATCTAGGCTTAATCCAAGGATGCTTTTTCTTGAGAGCACATGCTTCCAGTGAGTGCCAGGGCTCCACCTCCTGGCATGACTCTAGTGCTTTCAGGATCTCTGGCATACTTTAAAAATCTCAGGCTCAGTCTCCCTATCGAAGTGTTAAAATGAGCATTTGCCCTCACGATAACATCACTCACCCAGCCTACTGCTTTCCAATTTCAGCCCATAGCTATTTTGGTTTGTCCTTTTAAAGATTACCCCACCTTCCATCAGCCCAGAGATGCAGTAAAAACTATAGTTTATGCAGGACTAGTTGTTGAGTACAAAGGCCCTCTGGAGTATCTAATCTCCTATACTTCTGGAAACTGGAATCTTAACTTTTGTTACCTATTCCCCCTTTTGATTAACATAAAGGAGCATACCTTTCTGTAAATGTTCATATTATGAGGGTAAAGTTTTTGGGGTTTTTTTCCAATTATAAAATAAACTCAAAATATTTGCTGTTATTTCATTGTATACACCCCCAGGATGTTCTGATGTTCTTCCTGAGAAGGGTTGTATGCCTCGTGCTAAGAATTGTTGAATTAAGGATGGAACTCTATTATTCTAAAGATACTCCCAGTCCTACAATTTATAATCTCTGTCCTTGGATCAGTTTGTCTGAGAAGGAAACATCTATTATTCGAGATCCAGCAACTTAAACTTTGGAGAATTACAGCTGTTCACACTAGAGAGCCACCTGAAACAGCAGCTACTTACTCTGCTAGTAACAGATACAGGTGAAGCCATTCAGAGGCAAAGTCCAAAGATAACCCTGAGCTTCCAGATGAAATCTGACATTCTGGTTTCTGCCGGATGAAATGCTGTTTACTGAAAGGCTCAGACCAATGTACTGTGAGGACAAAAACCACCCACTCACTGCATCTCTGGAAGGCTCCATTGTTTGCCGCCTGTTAGATACTCTTCTGGATGAAGAAAGAAGCACAGCATCGTGGGTGTTAGGCATTCTGGATTCATTTCCCAGTTTTGCATGTGATTCATTTTTTGGACCTTGGGGAAATAATATTGGTTTTAATCCAAATCACTTGAAAATAATTTAAACCCCACCTCTCTCACACTACCACCGAATATCCACATTTCTTTCCCTTTGTTAGTAGATAACCCACTTTAGCTATACGAGCTTTACATCCAAAGAAGTGATTTTATAGGCATGTAAGAGAATTTTTAGCTGATTAATTGAATTAGTTCATATTTGTTAATTATAATTGCATCTGAAGATTTTGAAAACATAGTCAACAGAAATCTCTTCCACTCTTAAAAGCTTAGATGTATTTTAGAGCCAGCTAAACTTGGTTTGAAGCCCTCCTCTACTCTAAGAGGTTTGGAAAGTTTGTCTTGCAGAGCCTCAGGGTTTGTGCTTTTTTTTTTTTTAAATCTCTACAACCTTACTTAGTAGATCTGGTGTTTTAATAGTTCTGTGTTTGCTTATGGGAAAAAATAAGTGGATAGCTAATTAGTTGGTATTTTTAATTCAGTCTGATTTCTAAGCAGATTGAATTATGAAGTTTTCACTCTGACCATGTTTGGTTTAGCTTGTAAGTCCGCTGGTCCATAAAGAATGAACTTAGAACCTTAGCTCTGAATCTCTAGAGCAGTGGCTCAGGAAGAACGAATACCTCAGTGTTTTTTATTTACCAAGCACTGTTTTCTATCTTGAGGGAATTATCAGTGAAGTCACTTATGTTTTGAATACTTTATAGGAAAAGATAAAATCTGTGGACCCTCTCCTCCAAAAAAGTACCTTTATGCACATACATAAAAGTTTTGTATACTATTTTGGGGGACTGATATATAAAAGTGTTATTTTTTTATTCTGTTCTTTCCATTAATTCCACTGAAGCCTGATTTTTCTGTTAAAATAATTTTATAAACGACTGTTAATGTCAAACATCTGGTCATATTCTCTATACATTTCCAACTAATTACTTTCTAGAGGTAGGTCTGAGTTGAGACTTTGATTAAAATTGAAAAACCAAGTGTACATGTAATTTTAGAGATGCTTAATCTATGGTTTTCACAGTGTTTTATCATGTTAGTACAGCTCCAGGAGGTAGGCAGAGTTAAGCCACATGAAAAACAACAAAATGCCAGAGATGAGATTATTGCTGGAATTCCTCTTTTGTGCATCTCTGGTGTGCCTCTGTGACAGACCTCTCCCCATCTCTTCTTCTCCCTCGCTCTACCTTGCTTTCTCTAATTTACACAATAGCGGTGTGAGGGTGTTTTGTAATACTGCATGAGGGATGTGCACCTCATTGAAGCCAGAACAGATATTTTCTCCTCTTACCGCCCTGTGGCTAGTAGCCCACATGCTGTTTGCAAATCATAACAAACTGTTCCTTAGAGTGAGTTCAGAGTCAGGTAACGTTTTTGAGGAATATGTTTTGTGTTTTGTTCTTTCTTGAACTCACAGATTTCACTTTCTATGCTTTTCTTGCCAAGTACCTTTCCTATGTGGAGAGTAAATCTGTTAAAACTTTGGTTGCTTCTATTCTAATATGTGAGCAGCACCTTTTAGCTCACATTTTTTTTTAAAGCTCTTCTAATGAAACCTTGAGGAAGAAAATTAGCTGGAGCTTAGAGGCTTCAATTTTAAGCCTCATGACTTGTGCTTTTCTCTACCTAATCTATAGTGGAATAATAATGTGACATGCTGGGTTTCCAGTGGACACCATCTTACCTCAGGAGAGAAATCACTGGGTTTGGCTTTCTGGATGAAAGAGATGGGGCACTTCTTTGCATGCCCACATCTACCCTTTCCATAGAGAAATTGGAGAGATGGATTTGGATTCTAGGGAAATCTTGCTTTTGCCTTTTCTTTTACAAGATTGCAGCTATGTGAAATGGAGAAAACTGGTCCTAAGAGTTTAGTTCATTCATTTACTATTGGGGGACCACAAGATTTGTAGCATGGCCTTTGGCTCTGTAGATGATTTCATCACTGTCTTCTGAATAACCCTGGCATTACCCTTTCTCTTCTTTTGTTTTCGTGGCCCTCTACCCCAAATGCAGGGCCCCGCCTCCTCTTTCATCCCCAATATCCAGCTTCATATGCTTCTCTGTAAAGATCTTTAAAGATTTCTAGACTGAGCTGATCTCTTCCTCTTCTGAATTCCTCTTTATTAGGAAAGAGCATAGCTAAACCAAGGTTTGAATCTCAGCTCTGTTGTATGACTTGTTGAAGTCAATTTCTTTATCTATAAAAGAGTAGTATTAATAATATACACCTTTGGAGGTTGTTTTGCAAACAGTGACTATATATAAAACTCCTATCAAAGTGTCTAAATAGTAACAAAAATAACATTAATTAATACAGTAAAATTAACATTAAATAATTCATCTGAAGTGCTTAGCAGAGTGCCTGGCATAGTAGTAAGCTCTCAGTCAGTGGTAGAGATTTATGATTACTAACTGCTGCTGCTGCTGCTACTTTTATTATTACTGTGCTACAGTTCATTTGAGTCTTAATTATTTAGAGACAAATTTAAAATGAAGCACATCAAAAAAGCTTTAGGGTCCCTCACTTGTGAAGGGAACCCCTTACAAGGCCCTGGATTTTATGCCAGCAGTGTGTCCTCAAATTTGCAAAAGTAAGATGCTTTAGCTAGAGGCAATTAAGACTGTTGTCTTCTTCCACTCTGCCCCCTCTGCCATGCTTCCCCTTATGTTGGGTCGTACTGAAGTGGTCACAGGCATTTTTCCCAGCTCAGGGGGGTTTAGTTAGGAGCATATTCAGTTTGGGTTAGTGGGTTCATTTTTGTGGGCCACAGCTGCTGCTACATACAGGTTACTGCTGGTCATCTCAGTGTTGGAACAGCTTCTAGGAATATTCTGCTGTGTTGTCTGACTCATTTAGGATTGTGGCATGAAGTTGTAGGGCTCACAGTGAATGCCACTGTATGCATCTACAGGGTGTCCCAAAAGTCACCATACATAGGGAAAATGGGAAATTGTAGTTAAATGTACTTTATTTACAAAATATTCATCACAAAATTTCTCCTTTGTGTGGAGACTACAAAGGAAAAATTTTGTAAATAAAGTACATTTAGCTACAATTTCCCATTTTCCTCATACATTTGGAGACTTTTGGGACACCCTGTATAATGCCACGGCAGTAAGGATGTGGCTGAAAAACTGGGTGATGACTTTTCTCATGTCAAATAGTATTTACAGTTAGTTATGCTACAGGAAAACTTGAAATGCGCCAAAATCTTCCCACTTAAATGTGAAAAGAAACTTTAAGTAGAGGTTTCCCCAAATTTAACAAGTCTTTAAAACCCTGCATGATTTGCAATAATGAATATTACATTTTCCCATGATATTACCAATAATGAATTGTAAAGTAGAAAGAAACCTTTCTAAATTATTAATATTAAATCTTTTGATTAACCATGCTGAAGGAAAGTCTTAATTATTCTGTTATTTCCCTAGACAATATTAGAAAATCACAGGCATATGATGAGGTGATCAAAGATCCTAAAACATGTAGAAAACATTATAGGGACCAAGGAATTAATAAAAATAATGTTATTTTTCTAGGTTTTGTGTTATTTGTGTTGCCAGCTTTTAAAATTTGTAATTTTTTGGTGATTTCTGTTCTCATTCTTAATATTCTCTTTGTACCTAATTTTGTATTCAAAATTTTGTATTTGTTTTTGTAGTGAGGGGCTCAAAATTGGATATGCTTCTGGCTCTACGATGACTGTCCCAATCGTAGACTTCCTTGAATCATATTCTTTGGTATTATATTGACCCACTAATTTAAATCTTTTTTTTTTTTTTTTTTTTTTGAGACAGATTCACAATTTGTTGCCCTGGCTAGAGTGAGTGCCAAGGCGAAAGCCTAGCTAACAGCAACCTCAGAATCCTGGGCTTAAGCTATCCTTCTGCCTCAGCCTCCCAAGTAGCTTGGAGGCTGTCCTCCACCATGCTCGGCTTATTTTTTCTACATAT
>CAUYSK010060888.1:0-16711 GCA_963575035.1 Avahi laniger
GTCCCAGCTACTTGGGAGGCTGAGACAGTAGGATTGCTTGAGTCCAGGAGTTTGAGGTTGCTGTGAGCTAGGCTGACGCCACGGCACTCGCTCCAGGCAAGAGAGTGAGACTCTGTCTCAAAAAAAAAAAAAAAAAAAAAACCCAGTGATATATCATTAATCCTCTGCTTAGTTGGTTGAAGTTAAATACATCTATTGCATACTTTATTTATTTCAATTCTATAATTTCTATTTGATTATTATTTATAAATTCCAGTTATATGATGAGATTCTTTGTCTTATCAAAAATTTTCGTTAAGCATTTTACTGTTAATTATTTTACAGTCTATAAAAGAGAACTCCAACTCAGATTTACCTTTGGATCTGTTTGTATTTATTTGTCTTTATTATCTTCATTTTATGTCTTTTGATCCTATCTCCTGATATGCCTAATATGTTTGACCAAATGTTGGACATTGCTTGTGAAAACTTAGAGATAATTAGAGGTTTTGTCTTATATTATCTTCCCCCAAAGAAGATACCCTTTTTCTTTCTCGAAATAACTTAAATGTGGGGCAGACCCACTTTCCCAGCATGGGATTGTGCTTCTTCAGAGCTGGGTTTCACATCTTTGTAAGAGTTTATCTAATTCCCAGCACCCATGTTCCTAGGCGGTAACCTTTTTATGATCCTGACAGGAAGTCAGGGATGTTCACTAGATTCCCTCCTCCAATTTTTTTTTTCCCTAAGCCCGTGAAACTGCCAAATACTCTGTGCATCTGTGCAGACCTTTAACTGCCACTTTTGACTCTATTTCTTATCCTCTTTGCTCTACACCAAATATAATTTTGCATATATCTTGAGGAGAAAAATGATACAATGCCAGAATTCCTTCAGTGTTCTTCTCTTTCCTTTGTAATTTAGTCTCTTCAAGTCCTGCTTTCTTGAACGTGAACTACAAATTTTGTCTCTACAAACCCTGAGAAGGCCAAAATCTAAGCTTAGATTTCTACCCACTTTGTGGCTGTCTTCTTGGTCCTTTGGTCTTGAGCTATTTAGGAACTGTATATTCCTCAAGGGGAATGTATGTGCCCATCTCACTTCAGGCTCCTGGCTTTTCAAGGAACCTCATCAGGTTCCTGGCTTTTCAAGACCTGGTTGTTTATGTAGTTTTCCATTCACTTAAATAGATTGAAACAGAAATAATTCTCTAATTTTTCTCAGTGACATGGTCTTCAACAATTTACTCTTTGCCCATATCTGAAATTCTTTCTTTACCAGTTTGTCAAACTCTTTTTCCTTTTGGCTTTCCAGCATTTCCTGAAATCCTATATCTTCAATGAACATTTACAACTAAGAAAGAATATCTCCTAGACAGGATATATCCTGACATATAACTACTCATCATTTTATTAAAAGTACCTATTCTTTTTAAAAAATATGTTCATTTATTAAATTTACTTGCAGATTTATTTCTTTGAGGATTATTATTGTCACATATAAAATAAAAGAATATATTAATGTTATAATTTAATTATTTTTACATGATATAACACAAAAATAAGTTCTTCAAAAATGCTTTAGTGTTCCAACATGCTCACCACATTCTAAACCTTCTGTGAAATAAGTCTTCATCACGCAAAGGCAGACTAGCCCCCTGTTTAACTTTACCATTATAGGTAGATAAAAAGATTTCATTTCATCTTTTCTGTTTATACACCATCCTAATATTACCACTGAACACCCTCAGAAACCTACCAGATTTGCATTCAGAATTATTCTGTATTCAGTAAATATAGTGTTATTTGGAGGCTGCCTCCTTTAATTAATTTTCATTAAAAATAATTTTATTCCACAATTAGAGAGAAATTTAATGCTTGGCTGAGCTACTACACTAACTCTAAAAAAAATGCGTGACTTAACATGTTGAAATGGCTGTTATCAACTCTACTTATGTTTGCGTGAAGGGAGAACAACCCAGATAACAGAAGAGTGTTGGATGATTAAAAATGGGGAGTCACCACATGAATAAGAAAAGTATGTCAAATAGTAAGGGTGACGTCACCAGAACAAATCATCTGGACTTCTCAGGTTTACTTTATCAAGCCATGTTTTATTCAACTGTTTCTCGTCATAATGGAAATCCAGCACAAAATATTTTTGTTATATGTGGTCTCACATACATGAAGCTTAGTGAAAAATTGATATTTCACCTAAGAAAAGATCTTGTAGAGCCTCTTATGTGTTACAAGTTCATTTTATAAATAATTTTATAATAAAAGAGCTTCATTCTCAAAATATTTATCAGTGGAAAAATCAATGTATTAAATTATGTTGTGAAAGATTTAGCAATTCTTTTGGTTTCTGTTACTTTTTTGTTCTGGCAGTTGACACTTCGTCTTATTAGATGCATTATTACTATGATATAACATCTAAACAATTGCAGGTATAATATATATTTTATACAGTTTTAACTAGTCAAATCTCCTGCTGAGTCATTAGGACAATCTAAAGCCAGGTTTATAACATAACGCGAACTACTTGATATCAATGATACTTAGTTAATTTGGTTTAAAAGAAAGGGACATTTCCTGAATTTTTTTTATCTTTTTTATTTGAGGTAATGTAACTAGAGAAGAAATCTGAAAGAGTATTTTGGCTTAGATGGAGAAGTACCATAGATGTAATACTTACTGAAACAGCTTTTCTTTCTCTGCAGATATATTCCAAAGGTATTATCTGTTAATATAAAGGTAAGCTGACAGTTCTCTTACAAAGAAGCACTTCCATTTTGATGATGTCCTCCATCAGCTGGTCAAAGAAACATAATTGCTCTCCTAGCATCTGGAGATAGAAAAATCTGTTTGTACAAGATGTTTAATCCCTTTTTTTTCCTGAAAAAAGCAGTATATATATTCATTGCACTCTTTCTAAACATATACCACTGATGCCTCCATATAAATATAATGCTGAATAAAGACATCTGATGAAAAGCCTTTCTTTTTAACTGTAGAGTCTTATTGTCTAACCAGAGAATGCAATTACTTTCCAAATACGAGGCATGCTGAAACAAAGTAAATGATGTTACTATGTGTATGTGTATCTACTTGACTTATTTTCTTACTCTTCATTTCTCTGAAATTCTAAAAGTAGAAACTAAAAATCATAAAAGGAATATTCGGTATGTTTTAGTTTGTATGAATTCATGTGCAAATAGGAAAGCAAGGAAAAAGTGATTAAATTGTGGCAATATGCTGAATTCTCTCCAATAACCTACATATTGGAGGAGGATGAATAAACTTAAATATTAAATCCTAAAACTTTTGCAGTTAATGCTCTACTTGTAACGTGATCTTGAAAAAAAAATCAGTCAGAGATAAGAATTTATATCAATGGTTTTTAATGTTTGGGGAGGAGCACAGCCCCTTTGGAATTTTGGTAAAAGCTATAAAAGATATGGAAACTTCATTGATAAAAGTAGATTTATGTAGATAATCTAAATTTAACATAATTTCAAGGGATTCAAGTACTCCTGAAATTTTTCAATATATTCTGATTTAAGATAACTTAATTGAAAATATCTCCATTAACATATCTAACATTAATCATTCAAATTTGGAACAATAAAACCCAGAATAAATGGTCAACAACTATTTTCTCTTCCATTGGATTGGATGAATTGAATTGAATTGGATTGCAAAAACATCACAGAACAGGTGGTTGATGGAGAGGAGACTTTGAACTCATGAACTAGCTACAGAATCCTAAGTAAATTACTTAATCACCTTGTTCTTTGTTCTATGGCTGGAAAATGAAGCAGTTGGCGTGCTAGATCAGTAGTTCTCAAACAGAGGGGCTGCTTTGAAATCATAAAATGAGTTGATAAAATCATGCAACTTCCCAATATCTAACAACTCCCTACTTAGTATGTTCTGTACTCTTGGATGGTGTGCTGAATGTGAATTTTCCTCTAGGTGTTTATCTGATTTAGTTATGATCCTCAAGATTTCTAATGTCTTTATAATATTTCTTTCAGAAGTTACCTTTATATATATCATATAAACCATATAAAATCTAATTCCAGTTGCAGAAAATTCAGACAACCAAAAATATTTGAAGTTGATTATATATGTTGCAACACCCTTGCATGTATTCTTTAAAAAAAAACTTTATAGAATGATTTTATTGTTTTGCTCTTAATGCTATTCCTCTATATTATATACTATGCAAATCTTTTCATGAAAGAAGACTGGAAAAATGAAAATGCAGAATGTGGGAGAGAGTTGCCAATCACTTCTTAAGATAATGTTTTAATTATTCAGTAGAATAATTCTTATGTCTATAATCTTAAGTTATTTTCATATTTTTTAGACTCGAACTAGTTGGAAAAACATGCACATACACTTTCATACTACTACCATAAGAAAACAATACAAACCTCTTGTCACTTAAAAACAAATAAACAAAGTAGAGAATATAATACGTGGACATTGCATATGAAGCATAATTATTTTGACATTTTTTGGAGCAGAAATACTCTGTCTTCAAAATACTGGCCTTTCTATAATATTAAAATAATAACTTTGAGAGAACTATAAAAGCAATAAGTGGAAAAATATAAAACAGTAAAATAGAAGAGGCCATGTATATATATATATACATACGTATATATCTTTAGATAAATGAGTAAAAAATATAAATATATAAGTAAAATCAAACAACACAGGAAACTGAAGAAATTCTATAATTATAAACATTTTGAATAAAACTTACTACAAGAAGAAAGAAATTGTTAGAAAATACATGCTTAGAATCTTTGCAAGTTTCAAAAAGATATTTCCTCTATGAAAGAAGAACAAACAATTTTGAAGATGAAACAAGTTGAGACCAAGAAAACTCAGAGAGCTAAACTAAAAGTTAAAAAAAAAACCCAGATAGTCAAACTAAATGCCATGTTATTGATAATAAGGAAATTTAACAATTCGTAAAATTAAATTGATGGCGTAAAAGTTCAGCTTTAGTAACACAGAATTCACAGGAAAACAGTAATAATAAAAATAATGATTAAGTTAGGTTGCTCAGAGGATCCCACGTATACCCCATTCTGTATTCCTAACCGTGTCTGTGGAGATCAGTCCATGGCAATTAACTCTAGGAAAATGAGACGATTGCCCGTTTTTCAAAAGTTTAGAACCAGAGATTTCAAGCAGGCAATGATTTAACCATACTCTGAGAATGTATCATGCCGGACTCAGCAAGCGCTTCAAATTAGAAAGGTTGAAAGGGATGGCTAATTTCTACAACTTTGACCAAAAAAAAAGTGTAAAAATACCAAACAGCTGCCTTTTTTAGTTCCAGTATTAATACAACTAAAACAATGCTGTACTGATCCATCAATATTTTTCATGCTCAGCTTTTCAGATGTACAAATCATCATTTATACCTATAATAAAATGACCCATTAAGCTACTTCATGTGTGAGTAGTGCATGAATGAAGGTTTTGTGTTGTTTTCAAAAGGAAGGTGACTGTGGTTTGGTTGTGTGACTGTGAAAAGTTTTGGTATTTCCTTGTGGTGCAAACTTGCTGTTGTTAACCAAACCCGTTTCTCTTTTCACCTGACAGTTATCTGAAGAAATATGATTGAGTTATGGCCAATGAAGCTTGAGCAGAAATGACATATAACACTTCCAGCTTTAGCCCATAAATAACCTCCCATTAATGGTCCATTCTATTTTCACCTTGTGCAGCTGGATACAAAGGAATTCAATGGAGAACACTAATGAAGCACTGAGAAGCCAGATGATGGAAAGAGGCTGGATCTTGAATGACCATTTGGATCACCCACACAGCACTTTACAAGAATAAGAAGTAAACTTGTTAAGCCACTAAGGTTGAGAATTTATTGGTCATAGCATGACCTTAACTAATGTATTTTAGATATTTCCATACTTGCATAACAGAATAGGTCTCTCCACAAGTAAGACATCCAAGCTCCCTTGCCTTAGGAATCAGACATTGTAAACAAAGCGATGATATTCTAGTAGACTAGAAACCAGATTAATCATCAGGTTAGAGCCCTCTGCCTCAGAACCAAGTATTGGATTGAAAAATAACTGTTTCGAAGTGCATTATATAGGTTGCAACACCTTTGCATTTATTCACTGGAAAAATAATTTGGCATCTAAAGGGTGCAGGTCATATGTCTTCTGTAATTTTCCTGATTGAAATTAGCTGAATGTGTCTTCTTTCACCTTCAACAGAAAGTTAACTAAAAAGCAATTTGTAAGCATCTAAAAAGATGTTAAAAATCTCTCATTATAAAAGAAATGAAATTTAAAACAACTTGAGATAGGACTTTTCACCTTTCAGAATATAAAAAAATTCAAAAGCATAATACATACTCAGTAGAATAGATTCTAAGAAAGAGTCAATCTTATATAATGCTGGTAGACGTGTACATTTCTGTGACCTTAGGAAGATCAGTTGGGCAATGTCTACCAGAAATGCAAATGCAAATAACTTTTGACCCAATAATTCTAATTAGTGGAATTTATCCTACAGATACACTTAGAGATGTATAAAATGACATATGAACAAGAGTTGTTTGTAAGAATAAAAAAGTGTAAATTGCATCAATGCAATTTATAAGAGTAAAATATAGAGTATCTTTCAATTGAGAGCTAGTTAAATAAATAGTCATACACATCCATGCAAAGCAGCTATAAAAGATGTGAAATCGCACTAGATACCATATATGGAAAAACTTCCAAGATACATTATGTTAAAAAAAGTTTAGAAGAACATGCATAGCATGCTACTTTTTGTGTAAAATGAGGGAGGAGGATCTATATCCATATTTGCTTAAATGTACATAAAGAAACTGTGGAAAGATGTATGAGACACCAGGAACAGTGGATACCTATGTGGCAGGACAAATCTGAGAACTGGGAAGACAAGAAATGAGGGAGACTTGTCATCGTATAACTTTATACTTTCGGTTTTCGACCCATGTAGATCTATTCAAAACATTCAATTTAATAAAAAGATCAAAATAAAAAAATGAAATTTAACTTGTTAACCAAAGTGATCATTTTATGGAGTTTTGCTGGTTTCCAATCACACCACGGGCCCTTCATTTTAAATAGCTGGGTAGGTTGGTTACTCTCATGTGTGAATGAATGCTCAGTTCCCCACAAATGAAGCCATAGGTTAGAAAATTCCCTGGGCTGAGGGCTTTATGTTCACATTTATTTTTTTGTTTGGAATAGACATTTATTTTCTACTACATTTTCTATTATATTTATTTATAAATTATTCACATAAATTTAAATATATGTAAACATTGCAAACGTATTTATGGCTTATATATTATTTCTATTACAGTTTCAATTATATTTTTGGTCCATAAGTGAATGATTATTTGTTATAGGTATTTGGCTACTCAACATATCTTCCCTTTTTATCCCTATCCCTCCCTCCCTCTCTCTCCCTCCCTCTGTGTGTGTCTTAGTTGCTCCTTTCCTTCCTTCTTTCTTCCCTCCCTCTCTTTCTTTCTTTTTTCTCACAGACACACACACACACACACACACACACACACAAATGTTCTTTGGTAACACACAATACCACAGTCCCAAACAGAGTGGATAGCATGTGATCCAGGTCTGTCCAGTTAAAACCCTCCACCACCTGTACATAGTGGATGAACACATAACCTTGATAAAATAAAATAGATTATTTTCTCAGGACTTTTCTTCTGGATCTCTCAAAAAGTATTTCTTATTATTTTTATCAGGAGGGTGTAATTTTAAGGCTGCCAGTAACCATTTTTAAAGTGGAGATTACCCTAAACAACAATGAGGAAAACTTTCTAAAGAAGAGGAGAGAGGGAGAAAGAAGAAGGAGAGGAAGAGAGAGAGAGAGAAGGAGAGAGAGGAAAGAGAAAAAGATCTGATGGGAGCCTCGCCCCACCGCTAACTGATCCTTTTCAATAATGCCCTCCAGTAAGTTTCTTATTTGCTTCAGTTAGTTTGTTTTCATCTCTTTCAATAGAATTATCGCTATCATTTAACATTTGATTTTTCTTAAGGAAATTTATTTCTTATTTGATAATTATAGAGCTCATATTGATGAGGCAGTTTTATGGACTATGAATATTTTTTATTTTTTTTATTTTACTTATTTCATATTTCCAACCTTATGGAAATTGTGTAAAGTATACAATTTGTATAATCAGCAAATACAAATTGGAGTACAATGTAATGTTTTTATGTATGTATACAATGTGAAATGATTACTGCAATCAAGCCAATTAACATATCCATCACTTTACATAGTTAAAAATTTTGTGTGTGTGATGAGAACATTTAAGATTCTTCCTAAAATTTTTGTCTCCTGTTTTTAGCCACAAACCACCTAGCTCATTCAGATTTTCTTTGTGATCAGTCTCATCCCTGAACTAATCTATTTCTACCTTCAGCTCTTTCTCTTTATTGCTAGAGAATTAAATTCTTATTCTCACCCTTTCTAATCATAAAATTATCTCTGAGCTAGATTCTTTCTGTGGCACTTGGTCATTTCTCTCTTATCATCTCTAAGCTTTTAAAATTTTGTAAACCCTTCCTGCTTAGTGATCAAATGTGCTTAAAACTTAGCATAAATTTTGTGTATTTGGTTTTTTGTTGTTGTTGTTTGTTTGTTTTTGTAGAGGCAGATTTTCTGGTGCTCTGGTTTAAATTTGTGTGTAAATACTATAAAGTTTGTACCAATAGATCAACAGAGAGGGCTTACAGCCTCACCAGAACGGAAATGCTATTTAAGATAAATTTGCATAAGAAATATCTGTAAGTCTTAGAGTGTTAAATATGCCTTTATATCTATTTACCATTTCTTTTTATTCAAATCTATTTTGTTTAACTCTTAGGTTCTTGTTATTTCTTCAGTGGTTCATAAGTCTTGGTCTTGCAGGATTATTATTTAGCCACCAAATGATATTTTGCTGTCATATATAATAATCATTATGAAAGCCAGGGAACATTATGATTATTTTGATTGCAGCAAGAAGGGTTTATCTTAAATCCACTTTTATTGTGTGGAAGAGGTATATGATGACAGCCATAATATTAATTAAAATAGAAATATAAGAAAATATTCTTATTGCCTTTTTAAAAAATGTAATGGTTTTTCTGTAGTAGTCTAGTGTACCTAAGTTATCAAACCATATTATATTCTGTGTTTGATTAATTTTTATAATATAAAAAATTGATTCATAAAATAAATTCAGCAAAGTTGCAAAATATAAGATTAACATGCAAAAAGCAGTTGTATTTCTATATACTAGCAATGATCAATCCAAAAAAGAAAAATTAAGAAAATGATTCTATTTACAATAATGTAAGAACAATGAATACTTAGGAATATATTAAAGAAGTTACAATACTTGCGTATTGAAAACTAGAAAGCACTGCTGAAAGATATTGAAGATGAGTAAATAATAAGTGGAAAAATATTCTGTATTCATGGACTGGAAGGCTTAATGTTGTTAAAATAGAAATATTCTCTAAAACAACATACATATTAACACAATACCTATCAAACTCTCAATGACCTTTTTTTTTTTTGCAATAATGGGCAAGCTGATTCTAAAATTCATATGGAATTGCAGGACACTTCAATATGCAAAACAATCTTGACAAAGAAGAATAAAGTTGAAGGACTTCATTTATCAATTTCAAAATGTACTACAAAGTTACAGTAATCAAAACAGTACAGTATTGACATAAGGACAGACATTTAGATTAATGGAATAGAATTGAGAATCTAGAAACAAAGCAACACATCTGTGGCCAATTGATTTTTGATCAGGGTGCTATGACCATTTAATGAGAAAGTTCAAAACTATTTGAGAAACTCTCAAATAGTGCTGGGACAATTGCATATTCTCATGTAAAAGAAGAAATAAATCCATTTCCTCATACCATATACAAATGTTAATTCAAATTGGAACAAAGACCTAACTGTAAGAGCTAAAAGTGTAAACTCTTAGAAGAAAACAGAAGTAAATCTTCATGACCTTGTATTTCAATGGTTTCTTAGATACAGCACTGAAAATGCAAGCAATAAAAGAAAAAATAAATTGAACTTCATCAAAATTAAAAACTTTTGTTCATTAAAGGACAATATCAAGAAAGTGAAGACTCAACCTACATGAGACAATATTTGTAAATTTTATATATATACATAATATATATAAAGGATCCAGTATCCAGAATATGTAAAGAGCACTTACAACTCAACGATAGAAAGACAAACAATTCCATTAAAAACTGAGTGAAGTACTTAAATAGATATTTCTCCAAAGAAGACATACAGATTGTCAACAGCATATGAAAAGATGCTCAGCATCATTAGTCATTTGGGAAATGTGAATCAAAACACAATAAGACAGAATTTTACACTCAGTAGGAAGACTATACTAATGAAAAAAATAGTAAATGATAAGTTTTGGCAAGGACATGAAGAAATTAATACACTCATACATTGCTCGTGGGAATTTAAAATGATGTGAGTACTATGGAAAACTTTGGAGGTTCTTCAATAGGTTAAGCATAGTATTACTATGTGACTAAGCTAATCCACTCTTCGGTATATACCCCAAAGAACTGAAAACATGTGCTCAAAGAAACTTGGTACATAAATGTTAGTAGCACCATTGATATTCATATTTATATTCAGTCAAAAGATGGAAATAACCCAAATGTCAATGAACTGATGAATGAATAAACAAAATGTGGTATATGCATACAACAGAATATTATCCAGCCATGAAAAGGAATGAAGCACTGGTACACGCTATAACATGGATGAACCTTGAAAACATGCTTTAGAGAAAGTTTACAACAGACACAAGAGGCCACGTATTGTATGATTCCATTTATATGAAATATCCAGATTAGGCAATCCACGGAGACAGAAAGCAGATTAGTTGTTTCCAAGATTTGTGGGTAAAGGAGGAATGACCAGTGACTCCTTGTCGGGTGTAGGATTTCCTTTTTGAGGTGGTGATGAACGTGTTCTGGAACTAGATCGTGATGATGGTCGTACAGTATTGTGAATATACTGTCTCTGCATTGTACACTTTAAAACGGTGAAAATGGTGAATTTTATAAGTCAACGTTTGAGTCTCAACTGGAATTTTGGGCATTAAGCTATAAGGTTAGGGTGCCTGGCCTAAAAAAAGTAATATTTAATGAAAAAAATGCTGTACAAATAGATCATTTGCATTTTTTGAAGTTTAATTTCTCCTTAAAGCAGAAACTTCTTTCCAAAATTTGCTATGGGTGGGATTTTATCTTAAAATTCAAGTGAAAGAATATTGGGAGGCTCTTCCTTATTCATTACATATGATAGTATATAATTGTAATCAGTTTACTTGTTCTTTCAAAAAATTATTTAACTCAGTAGATACCATGAGCTGCCACCAAACAGGAAATTCTATAATTGTGTTAAAGAGAGTGATTTGGATCTTATAATTAAATCTAATTATGTGTTCATTTTATTAAATTGCATACTTATCAAACTAAGTTTTACTCCATTCTGTGCCATAGATTTGTGGCAGCTGTTTCTACACTTGTCACTCCCCAAACTATAACTTCCATCTGGAAGTCGTTTTACCAGTAGAACCCTTGACCTGAATAACGTCAATTTAAATAGATCTTCACACTGATTCTTTGCTGTTCGGTCTCACTGTGGTTTACCACAATCCAGCTCAGAAGGGCCAGCCCTGCCCAGCAGCTTGCTTCAAAAGAGCAATTATGCTCGTTAAGTGCTGGTAGCACAGTCATTATCTTAGAATCAATGATATGTCAGGGCAACACTGGATCTCTAATTGGCAGCAGGAAAATGGGTTGGAACAATTCAAATTTTATCAAATAAAAGCAAGTAAACATTAAACTACATGAAATCATATCTACTCTGGCTGCTTGTGTCTTAGAATTTAGCTCGAAGCAGACATGAAACATCCAACATTCACCTTCAGAAAGTCAAAAGCCAGCCGGCCACGTTGACCTTGTAGGCTGATGCCAAACATTCCAGTTGACACTCAGATGTTGACTTGATCTGAAGGGCTCTTTCAGGTGTTTCATTTTGAAATTTTTATCAGTTTTCAAGAACTGGAATCCTAGGTTGTGTGTTTGAATATCAAAGTACTCCCCCAAAATACCCATAACAAAAAGTCCAGCATTGTTTTACAGGCAATAATTTAACAAAGGCTGAGATTACATGCTGCAAGAGTAGGTAAAATAGGCTTGTTGGAATAAGTAAATACCAAGACACAGTTTGATCTCATCATTAAATGGCAAAGTAGAAATAGTAATTTTTTTCAAATTCATATAGATTTTTAGATAAAATTATACTAAGTAATGAAGAATTTGCTCTTTTAATTTTTTCTAATCACTTCCTGACCCCCTATACCTCCCCTCCCCACTCATGCTTCTAACTGGATTCCCTTGTCAAAATAGGGAAAAATAGTAAAGAGTATTTGTCCTTAGTCCTTCTGATACAGTTTTAGAATCAATGTTATGTTACAATGTATTCCATTTTACTTTTGCAGGTATCTCTAACTCTGAATAGCTAAAATTCTAACACACTGTACGCAATTTGTACCTAACTTTCTTTGTACCTTTAAGTTTTTTGACAGATGGCTGCTGCCAAGAATCAGCTTGGGTGGGGAGTGGAAGTTCCAAGTAATATATGACTTTGCATGCACAGCTGATATCCCTTAGGTTTATCCCTGTACTGCACACGAAGAACAGAGAACCGAGCCAGAGCTCCCGCCTGCTGGGATGTCCCTCACCAGTGATGGCTTTGTCTCTTGACTGAGTCCCAGTTCCCCAGTCTGTAAATCAGACATAATTGTATTTGTCATCCCCTTTCCTTTACCAGGGGATTTTAAGCATTGCAAAACCACATAGTGCTTGACAATATAAAATGCTATGGTAATGGTTAAAATGAAGAATGACCTTGTCCTGCCAATGAGTAATCTACTCTCAGGGAGCAAGTTAGGCATCTGGGATGTGAATTAACTCTCTCCTGCCATCAGGGCACCATTTTAGCTGAGGGCTAGAGGGCATGAAAAAATATATTATTTCCATGTGAGGCCACAGAACTTCTGCCCCTCCCGCTATGCCTACATTTTATGACTCACAATTTACAAGGAGATATTAGACACTCTTGGAAAATTCTATAAATTAAATCTGAAAAATTATTCTAGTATTATAAATAATTATAGAGGAAGCCTCCAATGTTTATCCCCTTAAAATAAAGTCTTTTCAGCTTTCTCTCAGGTCCTCCTTCCTGAAATCAGCTTCGAAGGCTAAAAACATTGAACAATAATATTGCAATTGTCCTTTGCAGCTCATAGCTTTATGATTTATTAATTTATACAAACATATTTTTATTCTATTGATAAATTATTATCACTTTGTAGTATATGTATTCTTTCAGATTACAGCTTATTTCCTAAGTTAATAATCAGTTTGTATGCTGCCTGCATCACCCCGATCTCTGCCTCATCCTCACATGCAGTCTCCCCTTGTGCATGTCTGTGTCCAAATTTTCCCTTTTTATAAAGACACCCGTCATAATGGATTGAGGCCACCCTAAAATTAACTAATTACATCTGCAACAACCCTATTTCCAAATAAGGTCACATTCTGAGGTAATAGAAGTCAGGACTTCAACTATGAATTTGGACCGGGGAGACATAATTCTACCCATACCACGATTTTATTAAATCTAAATTAAATGTATTCAAATAACAAGAAACAGTAACTCATTACAGTCTGAAACTTATATTTGAGACCATGTTTGTTTTTTCACACTCTTCGTGGCTTTTCAGATTTTATTCATATCTCTTTTCAGCTTTTATTAGTACTTCCCATGCCTGGAGTGTTCCCTTTGACTTTACTCAGGTGTCTTACAGATGCCCTTTCCTACTCTTTCTAGAGTAATTTCTGCATTTTTAGGGTCCTCTATTCCATTACCATTGTTTGGATTAACATGTGTTATGTATTCACTCCAAAATTCATAAATGCTTAAAAGCCAAGCGAAGGTTTGAATCTGCCTTGTGGTAGATATAACCTTGAGCAAGTGAATTTCTTTACCTGTAAAGGGATTAGTAATATTTGAATAGGGTTTTGGAGAGGACTAAATAAGACACTAAAAATAACGTAGAAAGTGCTCTTAGCATAATTCTTTGAGACTTAGCAAATGCTCAGTTAATTTACTTGTTTTTATTTTATTATTTGAAATGGCTTAGTGTTATTTGCAAATTGAAGGGAAAACTATGCAACCCTTTCTCCAGGTCATTTAACAAGCTTCACATAAGACTTTGTCAGGTTGTTTTTTGTTTTTCCATAAGGTTGCTGTAACAAGCGATCCCCTCTCAAAATTCCAAGTAGCTTATAAGAACAAAGGTTTTTTGTTCTTGTTTATTTTCTTGCTTGTGCTTCATATTACCTGTTTATTAGCACTAGTTCTGCTCCTATCCTACATTTCTTCTTTGTTCTAGAATCCAGATTGAAAATAGAGCCTGTAGGTCCTACCGAGAACATGCTATTCATGTTGCAGAGGAAAAGAGACAAAATCAAAATCTGCAATGTTCCTGAAAGCTTCTGCTCACAACTGACATATTCTTTTTTCTACTTTTATTCCATTGGCCAGAGAAAATCATTTGGAAAAGCATAGTGCCATGGAGATTGGGAAGAATATTTATTTCATAGGAAAGCACGGCAAATCACAGGATGAAAGGTAGAAATGTATAATCTTCCAACAGGGAAAGAGGGAGAGGATAATTTGGAACATAATACAATCTGCCACAGAGACCAATCTTAGTTCTGATGCCTGAAAAATATCAGTTATTTTTCCTTCATGGGAGTGTCCTTTTATTTCTACCCATGTTCTTTTTTTTTATTTCAGCATATTATGGGGGTACAAATGTTTAGGTTACATATATTGCCTTTGCTCCACCCGAGTCAGAGCTTCAAGTGTGTCCATCCCCCAGACAGTGCACACCGCACTCATTAGGCGTGAATATACCCATCCCCTCCTCCCCCTCCCTCCTGCCCGATACCTGATGAATGTTACTACAATATGAGCACATAAGTGTTGATCAGTTAATACCAGTTTGGTGCTGACTACATGTGGTGCTTGTTTTTTCATTCTTGTGATACTTCACTTAGTAGAATGGGCTCCAGCTCTATTCAGGATAATACAAGAAGTGCTAGATCACCATTGTTTTTGTGGCTGGGTAGAACTCCATCATATACATATACCATATTTTTTAAAATCCACTCGTGTATTGATGGACACTTAGGTTGTTTCCACATCTTTGCAATTGTAAATTGTGCTGCTATAAACATTCTAGTACAGATGTCTTTTTTATGTAATGTCTTTTGTTCTTTTGGGTAGATGCTCAGTAATGGGATTGCTGGATCAAATGGTAGTTCTACATTTAGCTCTTTGAGGTATCTCCATATTACTTTCCATAGAGGTTGTACTAGTTTGCAGTCCCACCAGCAGGGTATGACTGTTCCTGTCTCTCTGTATCCATGCCAACATTTATTGTTTTGGGACTTTTTGATAAAAGCCATTCTCGCTAGAGTTAAGTGATATCTGATTGTGGTTTTAATTTGCATTTCTCTGATTATTATAGATGCTCAGCATTTTTTTGTATGTTTCTTGGCCATTAGTCTGTCTCCTTTTGAAAAGTTTCTGTTCATGTCCTTTGCCCACTTTTTAGTGGGGTTGTTTAAGTTTTTCTTGCTGATTTTCCTAAGTTCTATATAGATTCTAGTTATCAGCCCATTATCAGGTGTTTATCATGCAAATATTTTCTCCCATTCTGTAGGTTGTCTCTTTGCTCTCGTGATAGTTCCCTTGGCTGTGAAGAAGCTTTTTAATTTGATTAGGTCCCATTTATTTACTTTTGTTGTTGCTGTTATCGCCTTTGCATTCTTCTTCATAAACTCTTTCCGTAGGCCAATGTCTATATGAGTTTTTCCAACATTTTCTTCTAGAATTCTTATAGTTTCTTGCCTTGGGTTTAAGTCTGTTATCCACTGTGAGTTAATTTTTGTGAGAGGTGAGAGGTGCAGATCCTGTTTCAGTATTCTACATGTGGCTATCCAGTTTTCCCAGCACCATTTATTGAATAAAGATCCTTCCCCCAGTGTATGTTTTTGTCTGCTTTGTCAAAGATTAGACAGCTATATGAGGATGACTTTATTTCTGGGTTCTCAGTTCTGTTCCATTAGACTGTGTCTCTGTTTTTCTGCCAGTACCATGCTGTTTTAGTTACTATAGCCTTATAGTATAGCTTGAAGTCTGGTAAATTGATGCCTTCCAATTTGTTCTTTTTGCTTAAGATTACTTTTGCTATATGGGATCTTTTCTAGTTCCATATGAAGTGTAGAATCATTTTTTATAGAGCTGTGAAAAATGATGGTGATATTTTAATAGGGGTTGCATTAAATCTCTAGATCACTTTGGATGGTATAGACATTTTAACAATGTTTATTCTACCAAGCCATGAGCATGGTATGGTTTTCCACCTGTTTACGTCATCAGAGGCTTTTTGAAAAACATCTAATCAGCATACTTTTATCCACATGCATGCTTACTCTCCTCAAACTCCCAAAACCAACATAATGTTTCCTTATATGGAGATTAATATT
>CAUYSK010060889.1:0-13446 GCA_963575035.1 Avahi laniger
GAGTATATAAGAGGTGCTATATCACCATTGTTTCTTAAATTGTCTTTTATAAATTTTAACAGGTCTTAAAAATACTTAAATGTTGAGGAGAATGTTGTTATAAAAATAGGCAATATTTCCATTGCATTCTGGGGTCTGTTACTAATTTTCCTTTTAATTTTCTATGTCTACCCATAATAGGGAAAACAAAAGTCATCTTGAAATTATAATTCTTCCTTACTTCTTTTTAAGAAATTCTATACATCTAATGAATTGAGATTTTGGTCTTATTTTGTTCTAATAGAGCCATCGCTTGGAGGCAATTACATGACTCACACATGACACTCACACATTTAATACTATGGGCGTTAAGACTCCTTTCTTACTGCCAAAGGCACCTGTGAGATGATTTGAAGAAGAGAGTTGAAAATGAAAAGCACATCCTTATTCATTGCTGAGAATGTGGAATAGGATAGATCTGATCTTAGAATCCAAAAATGGAACGTAGACAACATTAAACAAAAACATAAATACTGCTAAGCTTATAGTTCCAATACCATATACTGTCTCACAGTAGTATTTATTACTCTATTTTTAATAGAAAATATAAACTTACTGAGTTTTAGGTTAAAAGATATGTTGGTAATCAAGCCTAGAAATGTAATCAATATTTATAAAATTATTAATTAAAAGACATTTTGAGTTCTAAATAATAAATTTATAAATGCCAGTTTGTAGACTGATGATATGCTGCAATTTGTTCAATATATGGATATTATAACCCTGATTGATCCCAGTAAATTTTTTTATACTCTTAAAACATTTCAAATCATCTCTTCATCCATTACCAAGCCACATGCAAAGGATATTGATCAATAATTGAATAATTGTTATTTAGCAGGGTTTTATTTTATATTTTTGGTTCCCTGCAAATATTTTGAGCGTGTTTCAAAGTAATTATAGTTAAAAAAAATTGACTGGTATTCATTAAAATTTATGAATAAAAACAGATTAATTTGGTGAAAATTTTAATTCCTGCATTATTTTAACTTGTGATTTAATTTTCTCAGAATTCAAAGTTAATCTTTCAGCTTTCATAATTCAGGTTATGATTAGCTGTCAAATTGCTGCATTATTTTTTAAGCTAAAATTTATTTTAATTTAAATGATTCAAAATTACATGCAATGATTGAGAAATAAAAATAGACAATTATACTACTTTAATATAAGCTTGGATTTCTTTTACTAAATTATTTACAGCTAAGCATAACTCATACTAAAGAATACTGTTCCTTCATTCTTCAACATACAGGGTGTTCAAAACCATATACTGGTAGAAAATATATCTTACCCTTATTTGCTTACTAGGAACATTGTCAGAAAACTCTTTTTACAGCTCAGAGCCATTATGTGCTGGAATGTCAATTGAAAGTTGTTTGCTTGGTTTCCAGTAGAGAGTTAGTTATTGTGTATCTGTCTGCACTATTCTCATTTTGAGTGACAATCACAGACTATTCTGCTGAATACCACCCCTGTCATTGTTGGCGTTTGCTACTTGACGATTTTGTCTTTTTTCACCTTACTCTTTACAAGTGGATAGAAAAATCGGGTAATTCATCAGAAGAAATACAAAGTTAACTCAGCTTTCAAAACCCTGCCTGCTGTCATTTTCTATAGTTAAGATTTTTACCTGAAGCAGTGAATGTCTCACCCTGACATCAAACTGCAGTAATTAATCATTAAATAGTGATTGAAGCAGTGGACCCCAGAAAATATCTGCGTGCACTACCATATGCCGGAGCCAGCTGCAAGCTAGTACTTGGAGAGAAGCCGCACAGAGAACAGTGCCTGACAGTTCCCTGCTGTGAAGTCCAAGCACAGTGTGCCTCTAACTAAGGGCCAAAAACAGAACGCTTGCTTGTGTTGACCTTCATTACCTGACGCTGTTTAAAAGACAAAATGTCAGTGTTAATGTAGTGGAAGTTTAAACATTTAATCACATTTTAATGAGGACACCAGCATTTTCTTCACATTTTACATTATTATTTTTCTTAGTTCTTTTTTCTCTTAACAACAAAAACAAATCATTTTAGCAACATGTATCTGTTCACAATAAAAGGAATTTTAAAACGGACTACTCAGTAAAAAGAAAAAAAGGAAACCAAATCCAAAGTATTTTAAAATCTTTTTTATTTTTTAAGGAATAACAAGTGGGAGACATGGGTGTCGTTTTCAAATACTTAGAGGGCTATTTTGTAGTAAAGAAAGTAAATCTGTTGTCTGTTTCTCCACAGGGAGTTAATAGATCTCATGAGTGGAAGTTATTAAAAGACATATTTGAACTCAATTTAAGGTAGAATTTATTGCCAATTAGAGCAGTCTAATTACGCAACAGCCTCTGTCCTGAGGTAAAGAGCTTCCCAGTACACATAGGCACTCCCATTTTACAGAAAAGTAGTTAGGTTGTCCTAGGGATCTTTGAGCCGCTGGGATGTGAGATCACACAATGCTTTCAAGAGTTTGAAATTCAAGTTTACAAACAATATTCACTAACTACAACATACTTAATCTTGCATTGGATATTTTATTGATTTATTCAATTTAAAAATATATTCAATATAGAAATATCAACCTTATTTACTGAGTATAGAAGATAATTCTTGTTTACAACAGGGATTTTATTTGTGCTGGAATAAAAATTCTGGCTTGCATTAGATACAGTTTATATACTATCTCTATTTTCCTAACAGAAATGTAACTAACATTCAAGGATTTTCTTTTGAACACAAACCTTCAGAGTTGACTGCCAAATTTACACCTAGAGAAAGATTTCTAATTAGGGTTTTTGTTGTAAATTTGGATAATATTAAAAAAAATTATTAATCTTAAACTAGGAAGTCTACAAAAAATTGTATGATTCAGAACGTTCTTCTTAGGATATTATTGTATCTCCATTACATAGATGAAGCAACCCAAATTCAGAGTGGTTGAATAATAGTACTCAAGGTGGATAGAATGTCTGATTATAGAACTGAAATATTTGAACATGAAACATTTTTCGTAGACTTCAATTTATGGGATTTTCCTGCCAACTATTTTAGCCATTGCCATGTAGAAGAAAAGCTTTGCTCTTCCCGGATAAGAGCAAAGATTAATAAGCATACTTGGAAAAATAAAAAGATTTTTAATATGTTAAATCATAAGTATTCTAGGTTTTACTATTTTTGTTTTATATAGAAACTGTTGTCTTTGTTTTACTGTTCACTTGATGCTAATACTGGAAATGTTTATACAATGACAAAAATATAAACTTGTGCATTTACAACTCTATGTACATGATGGGCAACGTTTTCCTCATGGATGATACTGCATAGCATTTAGTGGTACTTTTTATTATTGTGTGTATATAGGCATTTGGGAGTATAATTCCTTCAAACAAGAATTAACGGACTTAGGTGAAAAAGATATTTGAGATTATCTTTTGATTTGCTGAACTATGATAGTTTTCCTTTTTGTTATAATGAGAATTAGATTCAAGAATGGTTCACAAATGGAAATTATCTGATAAGCTGTGTGAATACAAGCTCTTTACCAGTGAAAGGTCCTAGTCATGATGACCTTTAATATATTTTTTCCTTTTTCTATAGGATTAAAGTATGTTAATTTATTATGACTAATTTTAGATCTCAACTCTATTTGGGATACTAGTGCTCTGCTTTTTAAAGTAACAGCTGCTTACTCTAAGATTGCAGTTAGTTGAAAATATATCTATCTTTAGTTTATAGCTTTTATGTCTTTCTTGGTGGACAGATGTCCCCGGTTTTCTTGTGATTTCCCTCCAAAATTCTATATTAATCCTCAAGACCGAAAAATAAAAAGAATAAAGGGCTAAATTTCCTAATGTATAATAGTCTTCATATTTTTTTTCAAATTGATTCGGATTTATATATTTCAATTTTATGCTTTTAATTTCAGGTTACTTTTTTGTCATATGCATCTAAAATATGAATATTTTCTTGACTTCTAGCATATTGGAAAAAAGTCTCTTAAATTAATGGTAAGCGTTAATCTACACTTTTCATAAAGAATTAATGTTTCAGTCAAGAATAGGAGTAGTAAAGTAAAATAATCTGATTTAGGATTGAAACACCTGTTTCCTTTTCCCATTCTGAACAAAATTTCCTTGAAGTTAGAGTTGTCAGTGTCAACAAATCTTTTTTTAAAATTTTTTTTTGTTTATATATAACATATAGTTAAAAATATTTTGGATATATAGTTTAAAAAACAAGAAATCAAAAAGAAAATCCTCAGAAGATCTTTACTTTGAGAAAATGCAGTTTGAAAATTTGGGGCAAATTTGGAGGATCATATAGTAGTGTTATGAGTGAGACAATATAGGAGATAAAAAAAAATGAAGTTAGCATTTTGTTTCTGTGTCAGTTTCTTTGTCAAACTCTTGACATATGTACCGTTTAGTAGAAAATGTAGCTTTTACAACAATGACTAACACATATTGGCTAAAGTGGGCTTTTCATGACACTGACGGACGCACAAATCCAAGCCCTTTGTGTGACATAAATACAAATAAATACCAATGAAATTTTTAAAAAATTAAAACCAAAACAAATGAAGCTACTTGAGAGGTACTATATATCTATCTAACTTAATTTGATGTGAAAAACTGTTTCTTGGAAAACATTATGCATCTTTCATAGTATAAATGTGAAGCAATCAAAATCACTTTTAATTAAAGCTCTTTCTCAGTTCACTAAGGAATACTGTGAGAATGCCAAACTATATTAATGTACTCCATTATGACTTTGACTATATTTTACAACTTGAAAAATTTTCATTTTTATGGTGTCATCAGCCTGCTACTTAATAGAAAATGTTTTATTGACATTTATGTTCTTTACTTAATGATGTGTATTTAAATGATGGCTGTCATCTTCATTAGAAGTAACTATTGAAAGAGTAATAAGAGTGAGAATAGGGAAACCTGGTCTCATTTTAATTGTACAAACTGAGAATATAACCTTTGGCTAAACATTTCACCAATTTGGCTACAGGGTTTAATTAAAAATATTATATAGTTCTAGCATTTTATGATTGTTCTATTGTGATTTATTATGCTTACTGATATATGAAACATATGTGTCTGTGTGTGTATGTATATATCTAAATGTTCTGTTTTCTATTTATTCTTAAAAATAAATGTACTAATTAATTATTTTAAATTTTTTAAAGTCTAAATTTATTACCATTGTCAATGATCATTGGAAAAATTTCAGGCTTGGGATAATAGAAGTCATCCCAAAGATACAATCTTCTAATATGCTCATTATCAATTAGTATGTAATGGCAGAAGTCATTGAGAATACAATTCTTTCTCAGAAAAATCCAGTTCCTTCAAATAACTGTAGAATTGTAAGTTATATTCAGCTTTGATTTAGTTAATTTTTATTAGCATTAAACAAAGTAGTAGGAAAATATTCATTACAATTGCCATTTTGTTCCTTGTCAACTTAAAATTTCTAATATTTTGCTTTTAAAGGTATGCTTAGCACTATGTTTTTAAATAAAATTTGTCAGTGAAATTTTTGTTATCTAAAATAAAGAATCTGAAAAACAAATATACTAAACATAACCAAAAATATTATATTCAACCTTTACTTCTATAACTAGCAATATAACATAGTTTAATTTATGTTATGGTGAAGTATTGAATAGGAAACAAACAATATTTATTTCTAAAACTTATCATTCATATACTCTATTTCATCTTACTGAGGAAATGTATTATTTTTCTTGGTACAATACCTAATTAGAATTTCTATCATTTCTTCAAGCACAATTATGACTATCTATTCTTTTCTGGATTATGTTTTTATATTGTATATAGTGCTGTTACTGTATGAACATAATGTTTTGTAAGTATTTATTTTTGATGCCTACGGTAGCCAGCATTCAAGGTGGTCCCCAATGGTCCTCATGTAATTTCCCATGTAGCCTACTCCCATTTTGAACCATGGTTGTTCTTGAGTAACAAAATGAATACGAAATAAATGGTAGTATTTGACTCCCCAGACTAAGTCATAAAAGCCAACGTAACTTCTATCTTGCTTTCTTGAGTTACCTGCTCTAGGAGAACCAACTGCCATGCCATGAGGAAGCTCAAGTACCCTTGTACAGAGGTATAAAGAAACTGAGACTCCCAACCAACACCGTCACCAATGTTCCAGCCTTTTGAGTGGGTCCTGTAAGACACGATAGCCAAAATCTGACCGTGACCTCATAAGAGACCCCAAGTCACATCTACCCAGTGTAGCCACTCCTGAATTTTTGACCCACAGAAACCATGAGATATAAATAATTGAACATTGCTGTTTTTAGTCATTATAGGTTTGAAGTGAGTTATTAGACAGCTATATATAACTAATATAATTCCTTAATTCCTATAAAAGTTTCTTGAATATATGGACTACAATTTCTTTCCTATCGATATTGCAGATACTTAGCACAGCGCTCTCTACAAAGTAGAAGCTCAATTTATGTTTGCTGAATATAAATTAAAAAATTTAAAAGTGAACCCCTTGCTGAAGTTATAGGTTTAGAACTAGCTTAAAAAGCAGTGAACATCTGTTACTCAGAATTATCAGAAAGAACTCCTCAACATCAACTTGGCCAAAAAACCACACATATTATTTTAAGCAAACATAGTATTAAATAATTTCATGCATCAGTAAAATTGATCTAGTTACTCAGAGTAAAAATTAATTAACTTATCCTAAGAAGGCTAGCCATAGGAAGGTCTACTCAAAATTAAATATTTCCTAAAAGCTATCTGAAATCTTAGATGGTCAAGGAAGTTAATTTGTAATACCTACATTTAAATTTTTCAGGATTTATGTGCTTTTACTATATTCTATGGCACAATTCACTTTTGAATCTCAACTTCTTAGGCATATCAATAGAAACAAACCAAAAATACATTTTTAAAAGACAAGGCTTGAATTAATGCTGCCTAGCCGTCAATTCATTTTTTGAATCATTAGATCCTTGGAAAACTGGATTGAGTGAATCACATTTAAAAACAATACCTCTTTATTAACTGAAGTTTTAGAATATTTTCTTAACTCTTATTGAGAAGTATTCAACAATCATATGTAGAATTCTTCTGTATTAGAAATATTTTGTTAGATATCAATTTATTAGAATTGAATATATTAATAGAAATGAATCATTCATTATGGATCAAAGAAAAAACAAACAAGAATTTTGCCAGGTTTAGGTGGAAACAAGATTTTTTACAAAAGATATGAACCAGAATCAAGACTAGACCTATCATCTGAACATTTTTTGAAAAAATGTTATCAATGAATTGATTAAAAACAATTGGGATTTGATACCAGAATGCCTAACATATCACATATATTTTATCGATTATTTAAATCATAAAAAATTTATCTCCAATATAACTTGCCTCTCAATGAGTCATTTTTGTTGTCATTCTTAATTCTCATGTTATAAAATGACTTTGAGTATCTTTAAAAAGAGATTCCTAAACTTCACATAGACTTTAGCAGCATTCATCACTGTCCTGATGCTCTAGCAAGAGCAAGCCCAGATTAGATACAAGACTTGCATAATCAACGCTGTAACATGGAGCAACCTATTTGCGTCAACTTTACATAAATATACCATTGATTTTCAAATCTACTAATTACAGCTTCTCATTTTGAATATGTCTGAGACCCTTTTTTGATAAATTAAATTTGGTCCATTTGCTACTATAATTTGATTATTTCATGATCAATGCAAATAGGAGTAGGAAATAAAGTTATGGTTTCTGTGAAGGAGCAATTTGCTTAATGGCTGTGCAAAACGAAGGATCGCAAGGGCAATGATATAAAAGCAAAACAACTCACCAATTCATTTTATTGACTATAAGTAGATGCAATCATCTTAAGGCAGAGAATGGAAATAGAAGTGAAGAGAATATCATATTGAGAAAATAGTTAAATTGGAGATTTAAAAAATATAGAGATTCACAACATGATCCTTATTGGAGATACTTCTTAACTCTTCCCAAAACCAGCTTTTAGCTTTGCAAATTCAAAGACATCATTTTCTTCTTTGCCTTTTCTCAATCATTATAAAGAATAACAAATTGTCTGAAAGATAATCTTGACAACTAAATATGAATGGAATCCCTCCTTTTGGCCTTTTTATTGTTCAGAAGACAATATACAAACTCACCAGTTAGAAACCCAGCCAATTAAAGAATTAATCCGTATAGCTGAAACTTTCTCTCAACCAAGTTTACTTTGATTATTAAGGAAGAATAGTCATTTTTGTTTGCACTAGCTTGCACTTTGGATTAGCTAAATACGCTCCTAAAGTCATGTTTCTTTTTGCCCCTAACTTGATTCTTTCATTTTCAGGAAATTTTGCTTTTTATTTTCTTGGTAAAGGATAAAGCTCAATCCACTATTTAATCATCTGTATGTGAAAACTACTACTTAGCATTAATTAGCTTTGCCAGCTGCTTTACATATCAATGCTGTTTATTTATTTTGTAATTATTGTGTTGATTCCTGTATTATTTGGTGTCTGCCCATTATAATGTCAGGTATGTGAGGGAAGAAGCCTTGTTCCAAAGTTCACCACAGTGTCAACCTTTCAGTACTTGTTTTATAAATATTTGTTTAGTAAATGAAATGATGAATATAACAGTGAAGATGATAAAACCAACTTAAATTTGGAAGTACTGTGACTAGTGTTAAAATATTAGCAGTATTAATTTTTGGAATGGCAGTCAGTAGATACAATGTTTGACATTTATGTCCTTGCCAAACTGTTGACCAGAAGTCAAACTCGTATCAAAATCACAGAAATGATTTGCAGACACTGAGTCCAATTCTGGGTAGTACCAGTTTAGAGGCATGTCCTGTTGGTCATTGTATCTAACTTAATTCCTTCTCTTGGAAAAGGGAGTAAAAATAAGACATCAATAATCTATGTAACTAATTAGACTGTCCCTGTTTTACTTTTCTCAAGATCCTGGGTTGAAGGTTATCACAATTATCATTTAATTTTATTTTTAAAATGGAAAACTGAGGCCACAGAGGTCTTCAGGAAAATATGTGGAAGAACTGGGATTTGAAGCTTTTGTATGCAATTCCAGCACTACTTACATAATTAAACAAAGCTTTTCTGTCTGAACATGGAAGATATGTAAGATGTTTAGAAACAATGGGAACTGAAAAGTTTACATCTTTACTTCTACATAAAAACATACATGTTTTAAAAGAGTTCCTACCAATGAGTCATGGGAAATGAAGATTAAATTAGAGACACAAGGCATTTTTATTTAATGTATATTTAAGAGAAGAGAAAGAAGCAGAAAATACTAATCACATAATAAAATTCAGTACATTGTTTTAATATAATGAAACATATATGATGATATTTTAAAATAAAATAATGTAAAAAATACATACATTAGACGTTTCATCTGAACTTTTTAAAGTAAGGAGATATTTACTTGTATCTAAGACTTATGTTTAATATGACCCTGTGGTGCCTCTTTAATAAAACACATGAAGTATAAAAATTTTCCCACTAGTCACAGAATTTTACAATATTTAGTCATATTAGAGTGGATAAAGAATACAATTTTCTCTTCATTTTAACCCCCAGGTTCCTACTTTCTGGCATTTTGAATAAAAGAATATCATAATTAACAATATGATTTAATGTATAAAGGATTTAAAAATTTATTATGCATAAATGTATAATGCATGTGTGTGTGTACATATATATATATGAGTCAATATCTATTTTAGTCAGCCATTTGAGCAAAAAATAGTACTTAAAATAGTATTTAAAGAATCTGTATTCATCATCTTCCTCAGTGATTCAAGAGTGGAAACCTAATCTTATTTTCCAATTATAAAGGCAGAATATAATACTTTTAAAGTATTGAATTTTTAATTATACATAATTTACATTCATACAATCTCAAAGCAGTCTAAATATATGAAAACATTGAGGATTCATAGAACGGTCCTCTCATCATAAAATTTTTGAGAAATAGGCAGATGTTGGGGAAGATACATTGAGATGTAAAGTTGTTTTCTAATGCCTTCAATTTGAAATACACAAAAAGCCAAAGTTTTTGTGTTTCTATGAAACAAAAGTCAAATGAAGCACTCCTCTCAGACTCAAAAACACATAATAGAGCTAGGAACTAATACACATCACAGCAAGTTAATAATGTAAATGGCCCACTAGCAGAAACTTAATAAATATTTGCTAATTCATTCAACAAGGCCACTGAAATTTCAGTCACAATCCTAACTTAAAAGAACATATGTTAAAGACATAGACAATGTGACAAAGACACACAGACATTTGATTCCTCAAAAATTATTCATATCTGGGGGTCCAAAGAGAGTATTATTGCCATGAATGCTTCACTTCAACTCTTTCTCCCCCTTTCTACTTTCTGATCTTCCCACTTTACACATTCATTATCTGATGCAAGAAGACAATTTCCAGTGTCTGGCCTTGTAATAAAATGACCGACCATGCAAATTAGAAAAAGCAAAATGTTTCCTAATCAGGGTTGAACAACAGAATATTAGTTATGTGACTACTTGTAGCCTCCTGCAGGAGAAGGAATGTAGAGCAGGAAATAAGGGGGAAAAAATGGGTGAAATAAAACAATAAGGACACCTTGATTGAAAGAAAATCTATTTGTGGGAGAAATAAGACTCTTTCCAGAGTTTCTGTAATCTAGAGTCTGAATAAGTGGCTAAATATCTTCTTTGGTAGATGATGAACTTTTAGCACCTAATATATTTGAAAGAACTTTAAAATTAAAATATTAGAATTCTTTGTTTTTACTTCTACTTATGCAGTGAATTACATTTATAGATCTGAATATGTTGAACCGTCCTTGCATCTCTGGGATGAAGCCCACATGGTCACAATAGATTATATTTTCTTGATGAGATCCTCTCAATAAATGCAGGAAAAGCATTTGACAAAATTAAGGAACCTTTTATGATAAGAATGATTAACAAAATAGGGATAGACGGAACTTACCTCAAAATGATAAAAGCCGTATATGACAAACCCACAAGCCAACGTCATACTGAACAGGGAAAAATTAAAAGCATTACCCCTTAGAACTGAAAATAGACGAGATTGCCCACTATCACCACTTCTATCCAACATAGTATTGGAAATTTTAGCCAGAGCAATCAGACAAGAGAAGGAAATCAAGGGTATCCAAATGGGAACAGAATAGGTCAAACTATCACTTTTTGCTGACAATATGATCCTATATTCAGAAAACCATAAGGATTCTGCAAAGAGAGTATTGAGATTGATAAATTCAGCAGTCTCAGGTTAAAAAATCAATGTGCACAAATCAGTAGCATTCCTAACACAATAAACATTGATGTGGATATACAGAGATAGGAACACTCATACACTGCTGGTGAGACTGCAAACTAGTACAACGTCTATAGAAAGCAGTATGGAGATACTTCAAAGAACTGAAAGTAGACTTACCATTTGATCCAGCAATTCCACTCCTGGGTGTTTACCAAAAGGAAAAAAAGACATTCTATAAAAGAGACACCTGCTTTTGAATGTTTATAGCAGCACAATTCACAATTGCAAAGATGAGGAAACAACGCAAGTGCCCATTAATGCACGAGTGGATTAATAAAATGTAGTATATGTACACTGTGGATATTACTCAGCCACAAACATGGTGAACTAATACCTTTCATGTTAAACTACATAGAACTGGAGACCATTTTTCTAAGTGAAGTATCACCAGAATGGAAAAACAAACACCACATGTACTCACCATTAAATTGGAACTAATCCATCAATAACTTATGTGCACATATGGAAATAACATTCGTCGAAAATCAAGCAGATGCGACGGGGGTGAGGGGATGGGTAAATTTACACCTGGCAGGTACAATGCACACTGTCTGGGGGATGGACACACTTGTAACTTGACTCAAAGTACAAAAGCAATTTATGTAACCTAAATGCTTGTAGCCCATTATATTGAGAAATTAAAAAGAAAGAATTATTTTTGATTTGTGGCTCCTTGAATATAAAATTGTTCCAAGACTGGACTAAATGGGTTATTGTTTTTCAAGGAACAGACAAGGAGCAAAATTATCACAATTATTCACTCATATAAGAAATACTGACAGAGGTCCTATTGTGGAAAATAATAAATTTCATGAGCAAAGTGAAAAAGAAAAAGGCCAGAAACCGTAGATTTTGACATAAAAATATACACTGCGAATTTAGAGACAAAATGAATTTGTAGCAAGAGGTAACCTTGGATTATAAGATCTAGTTATTCTTAAAATTTGGGGGGAGAAGATTGAGATCGAATTTCTTATAATTTATAAAATCAAATACTGAAGTGTTTTTATTTTAAAATTAAAGAAAATTGCAACAGTAAAGATATGAGGATTTGGGCATTTTACTTATGTATTTTAAAAGAAGAACAAAATAAAAAATAAATAAAAATAAAATTTACAAAAATAAAAAAGAGATTTAGAAAAGTACAAAAAAATGAAAGCCTATACCATGAGCAGGTCCCCAAAATAGTTGCATATGGTGAAAGTGTGGGCATTCAGATGCAAGCACAGTGCTGGAGTGGCAAAGAGCAACAACAAAAGCTGACAAATTGATTAAAAATATTCTTCTCTAAGAACAAATGTAAAGTGCTCCAGGAGAGAGATTTAGTCCAAAAAATCTTCAGATCTTAGAACAGTGATTAGTATGTAGTTGGTACTCAGTAAATGCTTCTTGAATTAATATGTGAACACAGAGCTATATGGATGAACACACACATACATAGAGGAATACATAAAGAGAGAAATGAAAATTACTTCCTTTTTGCTGTGGAATAATATAAAAGTCTTAAGCTGGGAGTGGTGGTTCATGCCTCTAGTCCAAATTACTTGGGAGGCTGAAGTGGTAGTGTTGCTTGAGCCCAGGAGTTTGAGTCCAGCCTGGACAACATAGCAAGACACTGTCTCATTAAAAAAAAAAAAAAATTCTTAAAATATTATAAGGGCCCATGATCCATGTTGGGAAGGGAATAGGGGAAGAAGAAACCCTCTGAGTAAGGGTAGTGAAAATTATATAAGTAGTGCATTGTCTTGAACAGGACAATCATTTAAATATGTTTTTAGTTGCTAACAATTCACTAACAATTTTAAGAGATCTGTGTACTGAAAGCTATAACTAAACCGTAAGCATGGACAATGCTGAGAGGGTGACTGAACTAGATCTGTCTTCTAAAATGGCTTGTGCTGATTTTGGGATTGAGCTGCCATCTATGTTCAAACAGAATTTGATTATTTTTTCTTATCATGTCTGCCCTCTGTTGAAGACATAGGGTGCCAATGGAGAATT
>CAUYSK010060893.1:0-14607 GCA_963575035.1 Avahi laniger
GGGTGCAGCTGTCTTTTTTATAGAGTGTCATTTATTCTTTTGGGTAGATGCCCAGTAATGGAATTGCTGGGGTTGTCATACCTTTTGTAGAGAAGCTAATCCATTTAAAATATCACTTTACTCAGATGAATAATTAGGAAGCAGCATAGTACACTGGTTTAAAAAAACCCTACTCATTAGAGAAATGTAGTAATTTAAATATATTTACATCAGATGAACATTGCCAACTTAAATGGCTAAGAAGTTATAAAGAACTAGACAGAAGTCAATGATTTCATTCGAGGTTCCTCACAACTTCAGGCAGTCAGTTGGTGAAGGCTGGAAGCAACGTGCATGGGAGTGTGAAGTCCCTGGCAGCGTCAGGTGGCAATGTCACAAGCTCTAAGAGTGTCAGGCAGGAAATAAAGCACTTGAAGCAGGTGGGCCTTTTTGAATCTGTTGAGGTTGGTTTTGCCAGCTGTAGGTACCATCTGAACTGGAAAGGGGATCGATTCTGTGCATCAAGCTATCTTAAACTAACTTTCCATACCAGGTATTGGCCTTTGTTTTCTGTGATCTCTAGTGTATGAAGTTCCAGATCTACTTCTGGGAGAGTATATGACATTATTCCATAAAATAAGTAAGATGATTTACTGTTTATTATTCACAGGAATTTACTTATTAAAAATTAAAATTCTTATTAACTATCATAGTTTTATTTCACTTAGGAAACTAGGAAACAAGGATTTTTTGCTCAAGAAAATCTTAGTTTGTCATTGACATTCATCAAGAACAGATACATGTTGTTAAATATTTTTTTAAAAAAGTTATAATCATGCTGTCATACACATATAAAATGAACACATGTCAAAGATGTATTTAACTGATAAATTAATGAGCGAACAAGTAAGATGTCATTAATAGAATCAGTTCAAAGAAGCATTCAGATCCTTGCATACATAGTCAAATAAGGAATGCTGAATGACATTATGAATAGATACAAAAACTGGCAAAACTATCACTATCCATAGAACAAAATCCAATGGGTGCAATATCTAATGAATGCAATTTGTGCTTACATGGACAAGAATCATCTTCACTGCTATCATTTTCTACAAATTACATAGTTGTAAAATAGCTAAAGTAAATGAAAGCCCCAGAGCCTCTGTAGAATCAAACAACTGGAAGTGCATGCTAAAAAAAGGACTTGTTTTTTATTGACTACACCCAATAATCACCTGTCCTTTTCTAAATCTTTTAGAACTTTACCTCTGCAATTTCCTTGGAGAGAAAAGCCACCAAATGTAATGAGTTAGAAAATAAGATGAAGTGCAATTCCAATGCATAGCATAGTTTGGCAAATTAGCCATGTACACTTATTTAAGTAGCTTGCATTTATTTTGCAATGTTTTTCACAACCTGACCATATTTTTCTAACTTTGTTCTTGCTCCCTCTCTTTTCTTTCTCCAGATCTTATTAGTTCAAATATAAAGTTTTCAAACTTAACTAACTTTTATAATTCCCAAAAGAAGTGGGCTGCAGAAATATAATTTACTAAAATGCTATGGATTTTTAGCCTGATAATATGAGATATTTCATTAATAAGTGCAAAAAAAAGTTGCTTACAAACTTTCCTAATTTAACTATGTAAATTATTATAGGGCATTCCATTTTAATGGAAGTGTACAATTAATTCTTTGTCAACAGAATCAGTTCATTAAATGTATCTGGAGTGGAGTGTGATTTTGTTTTGCTTTATAAGCATGATGCTTCAGGCAGGGATCCTTATTTTATAGAGATCCTATGGTTATAGAAATAAAATTAAAGTGATTAAGCCTTTCCGAAAGAGGAAAACTGCTGTTTTGTGCATTATTTACATACAAAAAAGAGAAAGAAATATGCAGTTGATTCGGAATTGAAGTAGCCAATGGTGAACATTTGAACAAAGGAGTGTTCTTTTTTCTCTAAATCTAATGAACTTCCATAACTACATATGATTCCTTACTGATTGATTATATTTATAGAATCTAAAAATAAGCTATCCATGTGGAATAACAATACTGCTGAAGTTTATAAAGCACTTATTCTGTTAGCAGATAGAATGATATGTTGATTCAGGGCTGGCAACTGTTTTCCATATGATAAGTGTCGCTATTTTCCACCATTCCTAGTCCCTGGACATTTGCTATGCTTATGGTGCAAGTGTTTTAGAAAAAGGATGAATAGCATTTCTTCTAAAAGCAACACAAAAAATTTGCTCTTGGGAATATGAAGAGTTTGTACTATGCTGAGACACAATTTAATTTTCTTGTGGGAAATTTTTGAATGCGTTGACATAGAGGAGCATGTCAGTTCCGGTTTTTAAAAATGGTCAAGATTTTAGCTTTTTGACCCCATCAGAAAGATTTATCTGTAGTCTGATGGGCTAAGCTTTGGACACACACATTACTGCCTATTGGCACTGATAAAGCAAACAGGTGTGTTATATTACTAGCTCTGTTCCAGGGAAAAACAAATTAAGACATTTAAATCACCTATTAATAGTAACATTAGTACTATCCTTATGATTCCAATAACTCAACATTTTAAAGTTCTTCCCAAACTACATATTTACCAAGCCAATGTTCCATTTGTACTTTATGCAATTTGCAATAAACAGAGAATAGTTGAATGCCGCTCATCTGCTCAGGAGGAAAGTCGTTAAAACTGCAAACCAATCCACAGTATTGCTTAATATTCTGAACTATGGTGGAAAAATAAAACAATTGATGTATTAGCCGTATTTAGTATTTCAACTAAAAAGCTAAATAACCAAAATATATTTTAATTAAAAACATTTTTATGGTCATTTTAAACTTTGCTGTTTCATTTATTAAAATTTATTTATTTATTTTTATTTTAAATTTTTTTAATTGACATAGAATAATTGTACATATTTATGGGGTATATATAATGTATAGTGATCAGATCAGGGTAATTAGCACAACCATCATCTCAAACATTTATCATTTCTTTGTATTGGGAACAATCAATATCCTTCTAGCTGTTTCGAACTCTGTGATACATTATTGTTAACAATAGTCATCCTGCAGTGCTGTAGAGCAGCGGTAACCAACCTTTTTGGCACCAGGAAGTAGTTTCATGGATAACAATTTTTCCACGGAACAGGGTGGGGTAGGGAGGGTGTGGGGAGGGATGGTTTTGGGATGATTCAAGCGCATTACATACATTGCACAGTCACTCTCTCTGCTAATGATAATCTGTATTTGCAGCCGCTCCCCAGCACTAGCATCACCGCCTCAGCTCCACCTCAGGTCATCAGGCATTGGATTCTCATAAGGAGCTGCAACCTAGATCCCTCGCATGCGCAGTTTATAGTAGGTTTCGTGCTCCTAGGAGAACCTAATACCACTGCTGATCTGACAGGAGGTGGAGCTTATGTGGTGATGGGGCGATGGGGAGTGACTGTAAGTACAGATGAAATTTCCTTACCTTGCTAGATAGCTGCTCACCTCCTGCTGCGTGGCTGTGGGGGCTTTGGAGACTGCAGCTACAGAACACTAGAACTTACTCTTCCTATCTACCTTTAATTTTGTATCCTTTAACAATCTCTTCCTATCCCTCCTTCCCAGACTCCGGTATCCTCCGTTCTACTTTTTCCTGAGCTTTTGGCCATAGTAATAGGCCCATAGCCCCAGCCCCAGCCCCAGCCCCGAGCGGGCTATCCCACCGTGTGCACACGCACCCCTGACCTGAGAGAGATCTCCGCAAGCCCGCTCCTGCACAGCTGCGCCACCTCCACTGTCTCCACAAACTCTCTCAGGCTAGGCCGCTGAAACACTCCCGAGCCTCACCAGTGTGGACTACAGCCGAAGAAAATTACACAGAGATGAAACTTTTGTTTAAAATAAATTGCTTCCACCATTTGATTTTACCTTACATAACCAAAGCGACTATTTTTCTTATTTTTTCTTTAAATATCAAAGACTGTGTTCCATTTTTTTAAAAACTGCAGAAATGTGATTTCCCTGTCTGTTTCATGAAAAGTTTTGAAATTTTACTTCTACCATCCTCTATACTGTTATGAAATTTTAAATCTAAGATTTTTCACATTTATGCTGCTTATTTGAAATAGCTCTGCAAGGCTAAATTCAATAATTGACAATTTTTTTAAAAAATAAGATAAATACTAACAATGAACACTTACTTATACTCAAATGGTATATGAATTCCAAGACTGAGTATATTTATTTATTTTTTGGCTGACTTGCCCTGCAGCAGACTAGTGTCTCAAACATCTGCTGTCTAAAGGCCTCTAGACCAAACTAGACAGTTACCACTTGCAAAGCACTAGAGATCGTCTAATCCAGCACTTCCTTCCCTGTTCCATTCCAAGAGAGAATGCAACATGCCCTAGATTAACCAGGATAAAAAACTGTGCTTCCTGACGCGTGGGGCAAGGACTTTTCACTGTGGAGCCCATCTCTCATGTGATAGGAATTTAAGTTTTAATTCAATTAACAGACCACTTTAAGGAGCTTCTGGTGCTAAAAACACTGTGCTTTCATTTAAACAAAAAATGAGTTTTGAAATTTTGTTTTGTTTTGTTTCAATTTAAAAAATAAACCTTATGTCTTTGGACAGTTTTAGATCTACAGAATAGCTGGAAAGATAGTACAGAGAGTTCCCATATACATCTTATCCAGTATTAACTACTAATAATGCCTTGTATTAGTACAGGACATTTGTTGCAGTTAACAAACCAAAACTGATACATTATTAGTGACTAAATCTATGCTTTATTCAGATTTCCACAGGTTCTCCCAAATGTTCTTTTTCTGTTCCAGGTTTCCATCCAGGATGTCGTGTTACATTTAATAGTTATATGTCCTTAGGTTCTTCTTAGTTGTGACCCTTTCTCAGGCTTTTTCTGTGTTTGATGGCTGTAACAGTTTTGAAAAGTACTGGTTTGATATTCTGTCCCTCAATTGATATTTTTCTGATATTTTCCTTATGATTAGACTGGGATAATGCATTTTTAGGAGGAAGACCACAGAGGTAAATTTCCATTTTCATCACATCCTGTTAAGGACACATCCAACCAGTATGATTTACTGCTGTTGATCTTGATCACCTGGCTTGAGGTAGTGTTTGCCAGATTCCTCTACTGTAAAGTCACTTTTTAAAAAGTCTCCCTTTCCATACTCTTTGAAAGAAAGTCACTGTACGTTGTCCAAAGTTAAGAAGCAGGAAGTTATTCTCTACCTCAAGTGGGGAGTATCTGTATAAATTATATGAAATCTGTCTCCATGCACATTTGCCTATTCTTATCCGTTCATTTATGTAATCATTTATTTTTATCCATATGGACTCATAGATATTTATTTTATACTTAAGTAATGATCCAATGCTGCCTTATTTATTTTGTTGCTCAAATTGTTCTAGTTTTGGCTACTGACAGCTTTTTCAGTTAGTTCCTTTATCCCTTTGACAAACCCCATCATTGTGTGTGTGTGTGTATGTGTGTGTGTTTGTGTGTGTGTGAACAATATCTTACTTTCTGGCACTAAAAGATGCTCCAGTTTATCCTGTGTATTTCCTCCCTCAGTCCTAGAATCAATCATTTCCCCAAGAGCCCTGGTTCTTTCATTGGAGAATGGTACTAGAAACAGATCTGGATGGTGGATGGATATGTTCGTTGCTTCTGAGTGTCATTACTTCTAAGCCCTCTTAGCTGCCAGACCAGAGAAATATTAATATATGTGTATATAATAACCTATATATAGAACATATATATATATTATTTCTATATGTAGCAATCTGTATATACAGCAAGCTAAAGATGAGTTCATACTGACATCTTCAACTCTAATGCATTACACATGGATCATTCTGGACTCCTTCCCATGCTTATCTGTAAACTCCCACGCCAGCAGTGAGAAGACTGACTCCTACCTCCTGCCATCCATTCACCTGTTCATTGGCAGAATATATGGAGAGTGGTTTCAGAACTGTTAACCTGCATGCCCATGGGAAACAACTTTCTCAACTAGGGTGCAGTTCTCATGTAGGGTTTCTTTAACCTTTGGTCTTACGAATTCCACTCATTTTCAGAGTTACTTAGGTCAGCATCTTATTTCCTCATCCTGCTTCAGCAAGGTTGTTTCATACATCTGTAATGCATTTATATCCTTTTTTAGTATTTTGCCTTCCATCATTGGGATCCCTCAAATTCCTAATTGATGTTTTTCATTTGTATACATTAAGGTTTATGCTGTGATATAAAATTCTATGGGTTTGATGAATGCTTGATATCTTGTATTTACCACCATAATGTCATATAGAACAGTTTTACTGCCCCGAAATATCCCTTCTGCTTCACTGATTCAATCTCCATCCCACCCCCAAAATCCTGAAAAAATTGTCACTTATTGAAACTCTAGATTGGAACTGAACATCTCCAGAAATTGCCATCAAAAGTTAAGGGATGCCAGATAGGATGTTTCTCTCACACAGGAACTATTTTAAGCAAAGTGGACATTTAATGTCCAGTGATGTCACGTTTCTTAAGGATCAGTGGTTGTGAGTCTTTATTTTTATCTGTTAGCATTTGTCTGAATAAAAATAAAGCAAAATATCTCAAGTTGGAGAAAAAGATCATTGAAAGAAGGTAAAAATGAATGAGCTGACAGATCATTTACATTTTATATTTTTAATTTTTAAAATAAGTTTGAAAAGATTTTCTTGAATCATGGTTCAATAAATTTAAAATTGTTACATATTTTGTTATAGAGGAGATTCATACTCCCCCATCCTTCCTTTCTACACTTCATCCTCTCTTTTGTCTTCTTCCTTACTTCTTCCTATACAAATGTTTACATGATGAGTCCCTATTTTGTGCCAGGCACTATAACAGATGCTGAGAATCTATATTATTATTGAAGCAGGAAGATAAGAAAGGATAATTATTATACAGTAATTATTACATGGATACAATGGGGACATAAATGAACAGAGGAGTAATTTTGCCTTAGAGGATCAGAGAAAGCTTCCAGTAGAGGTAATCCCTGCTCCTTGGAGGAGGAGTGTTAATGTTTGAGACAGATAAGGAAATGTACTGTAAAACATTTTAGAAGATTAGAGAGTATGGTAAAATAAAGGAGCTACCATTTTATTATAGTTGGAGTGGTCAAAGAGGAGATGTGTGATAGATCAGGCTAGATAAGTATGGATCATGAAAGGTCTTGAGTTTAAATTTCATCCTGAGAATAATGAAAGAGCCACTGAAGGATTATGAGCAAGGTAATGATTATATCATACCGCGTCTTAAAAAGCTCACTCTGGCAAGTGACTGGTGGGAGAGTTAAAGGAGGTATGAAACTCGATCCTAGAAAACTTCCTAGATGGCTATTACTACAGTTAGAATGGGGGATGAGGGTCTGCTTTAGGTCAGTGACAGAAGGGAAAGAGCGACAAGGAAGTATGTGAGAACTATTTTAACAGAAGTAAGAAAATGAGAAGAGGAAGGAGGCAGCAAAGTAGTAATGAGGGTAAAATTGAAGATGTTCTTTAAATTCTACTAATCTTCATTCTCATTAAAGGGAATTTGAAACCTTGATAGCAAAGAGGGACATGTTATGCAATTTTATGTAGAACATTTTGTGATTATATTCCCAAGAGTGAATGTCAACATTGCTATAAAAATATTAATTCAGGAGGAACATAGTTTAGCTATTTCTTATTAAGACTCCAAGTCTCATTAAAAGAAGAATGTAAAAAAAATGAATTCAGAGTTTGCAATATGTCTATGACATGAAAATTAATTTAAACTTAGAGTTCTTTATTGTGGGGAAATTATTCCCATGGTTTTTGAACACGCAATTCATGGAGACTGAAGTGATCACCCATATTAATGTTCATGATATCAAAATAGAGTTTAATCTAAAAGAAATCTCTTCTTTGGCAGGATGAATCCTTAAAACAACTACAAGTAGTTCATCAACCGTGGATCTTGCCAAGTGACACAGAAAGTGAAGGGGTGGAAGCAGAACAAGAGAAACGTGAGTAGACACTACTGTTTATTGACAAATTGCTTTTACCCAAAGAAAATCCACAATAAAGGTCTTTCACTTCCATAGAATTAAGCAACTTCTGCAAAAAATTCAGACTTGATTAGGGAGAACATATTAAGCTAACCTATACTTCAAGTCTTGATCAATGACCATCTTCATTGTGGTGCAGGGGCCCATAAATTAACTTTCTGGAAAGAAGGAATTATTCTTTCTAAAGATCAACATAGACTGTCTAGTTGGAATGTGAATCTTCTATGAATAGTGTAGAATATTAGTGATAACTTGTGATTATTAAAAATTTCAAAGTATGTTAGGATCAGCTGATTATTATATATGAAATTATTCTTATTGGTTAAATAAATAAACTTATGTATGTAGGAACAGTTCTAAGTTCACAAAATAAATTAATACTATAATATAACTTAAGACAAACACAGAATATATAGTTCTTGATTTAAATCACTGAATTATAATAATAACAAAGAACAGAACACTATGCTATGGCATAGCTCAGTGCATGCTCTCCAGGGGTTCATTGATATTATGAGACATAGCAGTCAGCAATCTAGTTGAGAGGTTAGTGTCTAAATTATACAGAAATAACATCAACTTTTAAAATAATAACATATCAAAATTTATATTTTTTCCTCATGGTAGCCTGCAGAGAGAAATAACAATTGTATATGATAATGTAGCTCTTATGATGTAGCTCACACTCTTGGTGTGAAGTGATTAATTAGTAATTCTCCTGAGCCATTATCACCAGGATTACCTAATATGTTACACAGGTAGCATCATGATTTTGCACCTTGGGGAATCCAGGAAATTACGCTACCAGGTTAAAAGGCATTTTAAATTGCCCTTATTCTACTTCTACAGCTACAGGCTTATGTGGCCAGAGGGACGACAGGCAAGAGAGTAAGAATCAGAGAGCTCAGGTGAGAGGAGGGGGCACAGAGCACATATAGGGAAAAACACAAGGACATTTTACAGATTCCATCAGAGGGAAATGACACCTTCCACAGAAAACAACTGATGAAGACTCAGAGAGTAGAATGTACTTTAAGCAACTACAAAAACGAAGAGAGTATTTGGAAGATCCTTAACGCAAGGAGTCTTACGTAAAATGGTCTAGGAAAGAGCAGCATGAGATACACTCCCTTGCCCCCTGTCTTCCCACATATTTAAACATACATAAACTCTCATTCTAGAGTTTAGATTTAATCATTTTCAACAAGTTCTTTTGAAGCCTTCTTAAATTTATGTTAAAAAAAAATCCCTCAAGCTACTGCATATGTGCATTGCATAAACACAACATACGTAATTGTGCTAGTATTACCCTGGCTGTTAGATCTGACAACTAGTGCCCAAAGTGGACAAAACTAGGTAAACAACATCCCTACAGAATGCAGAATGTGTTAATTGTATGAGTGTGCTATGTCTTACAATAAATCGAAACTTAAAAATAAGAAAAGAAAAAGAATTGATCAAACTAATGAGTTGTATCCAATTCCAAACTCAGACTTACTTCTTTTTCCTCAAATCCATGTAGCTCCAATCAATAACAGGATTAGAAAAGATAACCTAAAAATGTAAAGGAGATAAAAATCTTCAGAACTTTCTTCAATTCTTGTCATTTAATACATATTGCTTTTCTGCATTTATTTTTACAAGGTTTTGACAATAAGTCACAATTTTCTCCTTTGCTAGTACAGTGCAAATTATTTGAGAGGAAGAGTCCATCTTTTTTTTTTTTTCATTTTCTTGAGGCACATAATATGCCCTCAACAAATATCGGAAGAATTGATAAAGAATTGAGTAAATGAATGAATAGATTTATTTGGTTCTTTCCAACTTGTTTATCAGGACAGAAATTTAAAACAAAATAAATGATAGTTGTGACTGTGAATAATTGTTATAAAATTACATATAGTTTTATTAAAATTTTAATATTTGATTTACAGCTTATCCATGGATTTTGCTGAATGGTCTATCAATCACTCTAAAAAAGGCCCTTCCTGAACTCTCGTAACCGTAGACCTAGAACCAAAAATATTTGATCTCAGCAACATTATACTGGGAGGTGACCCCTGACAATGGTAAATTGTTTGAAATAAAATCAGGGTTTAAAATAATTAGGTGGTAATGGGAGCCATCTGGAAATGGAATGCTAGCTAGCATTATGGCCAAGCTCATAGCACACAGATGCAAATATTTTTCAAGAGTGGCTTCCATCAGCCAGGTGCTGGGACATGTGTAAGTTGGAGCCACTGAAGCATTGGCATCTCTGCTGATACTTGCACTCAATGCATGTGGTTTGTGGAACAGCTGATAAGATAAACATAGATCATCTACCTCTTTATTTTCTCAGTGAAAGGAAATAAATGACATAAATCTATGTGAGCTTAGCATCTGATTTAGAGTTTATGGGCTCATATCCTAGAAATTTATGAGTGAGGAAGAGGACAAGTTCATCATTTCAACAATAACACCTGTTTCTTGACTCAGCTTTCTATAAATTATGCCTAGGTGATTTTATGGAATTCTCTAATTTCTCCTGAGACAAAATCATCATGGCAGAAAGTTTCCAAATAATGTCAGGATCTTTGCAGTAGTGCATATTTCTTATTGCATCATTTAAAAATAAGATTTAGTTCAAAGAAATTTTTATAAATAAATACCTTTTAGGAAAGGATATCTTTAACAACTAAATAAGAGGCTTTATAAATTTTTATTATAAATGAGATAAGTAGAACCCTTGATTAAATAGATTTTTTTTCTTTACTCTGCTTTTAATAGAAAAGTATAAATTGCAAGTGTAAAAAAACACATGTCAGAGATGTGTTTGTTTTTAATCTCTCAGATTATGGCCTGAAGTCACTAAATAAATCAAACTACAAATATTTGAATTAACTGGGGTACTAGTTTCATATTCATACTCCTGAATTCTCATTCAGACTACTGAAACAGAATCTCTGTGGATGGGATTCTGAATTCTCTGTTTTCAAGTATTTCTCCAGTAATCTTTGCTTATTCTAAAAATTGAGAACTACTAGAAGAAAAAGTTCAATGAATCAGAGAGAAGATTGTGTTTTTACAAGTGGTTTTATTGTGTTGTTAGTCTTTGGGCTTTCTTTCTCTAGGCCTCTTTCTGTATCTATAAATTAAATTTGGGTATAAAATGTGGGGTTGGAGAAGAAGGAAAGCTGAATTGTTTTTTATAAACATGAATAAACAAGCTAGAAACAAACAAGCAAACAAACAAAAAAACAAACCAACTAACCATCACAGATGCCAAAAGTGAAGAAATAAGAGTCACAGTGGTAGGTGAAAACTAATGCTGTCATGATGCATTGAGCGTAAAAAACTTGGGTTTCAGTCCTAAACTCTAGGGCCTGACATCTTAATGTCTATAATGGTGAGTGATTCACCCCTGAGTCTAGCTAAGGAAGTGGGATTGATAAAGATGGCACCATGTACAGATTCGCACCTTGAAGGCCTGCCTCAGGTATGAAAAGGGAAACAAAATACCTGTGCTCACCAGCTGTGGAAAAAGCCAGAAAGTTTGCTATCTGTACTGGGCTTTGGATGAAAAATATAAAGTTATCCATAAGAAATAAAACTCTTAGGTCTGTATTTGGTCTGTATACATATATATATATTTATATACATCTATTGCACATATATTACATATGTATACACATATATTACATATATACATGTATATTGTATATATGTGTGTGTTTGTATGTACATATATAACAAACGTATATATATTACAATTTCCAGAAGGAAAGAAAATAGAAGACAAGCAGTGGTGAAAGATATAGTAACTGAAAAGTTTCCAAAATTAATGGAAAGTTTTAATCCTCAGATTAAGAAACATAGCAAACGCTATTTTAATATTCACATTGTAAAAATACAGACTTTCACAAAGAGAGGAAATCTAAAAGCAACCAGAAAAAGTAGCTAGGTTGCATATAAAATAGTAAAGTTAGACTTACAATAGAATTCTCATCAATTGAGACAACATACTTCAAAGAGTCTGAGAAGAAATCTTGTGCCCAGAGAAACTACCACGTATGAGTGATTACCACTCACAGAACTTTACTTAAAAAACGACTCCAGGTTATATTTTGGTAAGAAAAATAATTGATTCCAGAAAGATTTTGTAGTATGAAAAAACCAAAGATGAGCAAAATAATTGGTAAATATGTTGTTGGCAGCCTTTAAGAATTACTGACTAAAATAAAAAGCATTAATTTCTAAAGAAAAACAGGAAAGGAGGGAATAAAAAGAAAACATGATAAATATGCAAAATGTGATGTTATAAATAAGTCCGAATACTTCATTAATTACAAAAAGCTGGCATATAAAATAAATAGTAATTCAAAAATGCTACTTAATCAAGCATAGCTTATTATGAACATAATAAATGTTATATTAATAATCTATGAGGATCTGCAATAAAATATAATTAGTTATTATTCTATTATATGTACTAAGATGGGAATATGGATGAATACATTTCACTAAATTTGGCAGCAAAATGAATTAAAACAAGAATAGAATCTAGTTTGATGTGTATTTATCAGATAATTATATTAACAAAAAAGTTCTGATCTATTAAGTTTTTTTGTACCTTTTAAGTACATTGATATCAATGAAATTAAAAACCTATAAATATTTTAAAAAGTAAGACTAAATTCAAATTATAATGAAAATTCTTGGAACCTAAGAAAATGTAGCCCTGGATTTCTACTTCAAAAAATTAAACATATTTTAAATTAACAGAAGTTAATGTTAAAAAGCTAAAATTGGCAATTCTACCCCAATACTTAATGATAGCGTGTCCTTTCCTCTATATATTTTACTATTAATGCTAATTTTAAAAATGAATGAGGCATGTTTATATATCTCTTATAAAAGCATGACATTTCAAGACCTGTATTAATTTTTACCTGTCATGTAGCAGTGATTTTTTAGAAATGAACGTTTTAGTTTGGAATAGAATACAAAAATTTGCAAGAATAGTACAGAGAGTTTTCATGTATAGCTCACAGTTTCCCTTATCATTAACATGTCATACTCCCATGGTATATTAATAAAAACCAATGCTACTATTAACTAAACATCAGACTTTATTTACTCATTATGTCTCATTAGTCTCCACTGGTTTGTGACTATTTCTCAGTCTTTTTTATTTTTCATGACCTTGACAATTTTAAGATATTTTTAAGGAAGTTTTAAGGAATTTTGTAGAAAGTCTTTCAACTGGGATTTGTGTGATAGTGTTCTCACGATTAGACTAGGGCTATGGATTTTGGTATGAAAGGACAAGGAGTGAAGCACCCTCATCATTTAATATCAAGGAATACATGCTTTCAACATGACATCACTCATGATGTTACCCTTTATAACCAGACCAAAGTAGAGTTTGTTAGTTTTTCCACTGTTAAGTTACTTTTAACCTACCTTTTTACAATCTATTCTTTTGAAGCAAGTCACTAATTCTAGCTTGCATCAAAGGGATATGTCATTCCACTACCTTCTGGCCACTGTGGTTTCTGATTAGAAATCAGCTGCTAATCTTATTGAGGCCTGTGTGTATAGGATGTGGTGTTTTTCTGTTGCTGAGTTTAAGATTCTTTCCTGCTCTTTGTCTTTCAACAAAGTGATGTGTAGGTGTAGATATCTTTAAGTTTATATTCCTGAAGTTTCTTAAGCTTCTTGGATATGTAGTTTAATGTTTTCATCAAATGGATAATGTTTTTAGCCATTGTTTCTTCAAATATTCTTTCTGCGTCTTTCTCTCTCACCTCTCCTTTTGAAGCTCCATGTATACAAACAGTTACTTAGAGAACCTGTGGGACACCACCAAGTGTATCAACATATGTATTTATAAGTTGAGTATCTCTTACCTGAAATACTTGGGACCAGGAGGGTTTCAGATTTCAAGTTTTTTTTTCTTTTGAATATTTCCATTATATGTACCAGTTAAACATCTCTAAAAATATGAAATCCAAAAATGGAAATGCTTCAGTGACCATTTACTTTGAGCATCATGTTGATGCTCAAAAAGTATTAGATTTTGGAGCATTTTAGATTTTGGACTTTGGCATTTGGGATTAGGGATACTCAACCTGTATGTGTGTATGTATACATGTATACTCTCTAAGTAACTGTTAATTTTTCTTTATTCTTTTTCCTTTCTGTTCTTCAGACTAAAGAATCTCAATTGACCTATATTCAAGTTCTTTGATTCTCTCTTATGATAGGTCAAATCTGCTGTTGAGGCCCTCTAGTGAATTTTTCATTTCAATTCCAGAATTTTAATTTTTGTTCCCTTTATAATTTGTATCTCTTTATCGATAGTCTCCATTTAGTGAAACATCATTGTCATACGTCTGTTTAATTTATTTGGCATGGTTTCCTTTGGTTATTTGAATATATTTATAGTAGTTGATTAAAAGTCTTTGTCCAGTAAGATCAGTAACAGTTTCTATTGACTGCTTTTTTCATTATTTGTGGGCCATATGTTCTTATTTCTTGGCA